>CAXKVI010000007.1:1399088-1631580 GCA_964058755.1 Campiglossa producta | reverse complement strand
GGTGTTTTTTATGCTAGCGCCATCAAAATTTCCATATTTGCTCAACTCAGCTACCAACCATTTTGCGACGCGAACCAACGGTGATGATGTATTGGAGACGATTTTCCGCATCTTTTCTCCTTCCTTATGGACCTTTGGTAAACCGTACATTTTTGGTACACTAGGATTGGGCACCAACAAGGTGTATTTATTGGTCTTAAAAACTTCGCAAATTTTTTTGATAATTGATTTGGCGTCAGTAACCATACGGTTTAGCGGGGATCGTTTTAGAAGTTTGAAACCATCTTCTTCGATAGAGAGGTGCATTCGGCGGTCGTAGTCCAATTTGTCCATAATAACAACTTTGTTACCTTTATCGGATTTCATATAATAGACGTCCTTCTCTTTTAAGCGTTTAATCGTCTCGATTATTTCTGGTGTCTGACGTTTTTTATGTTTGAGTTTAGCATTTTTTATTGCTTTCGTTGCGTCGCAAAATGGTTGGTAGCTGAGTTGAGCAAATATGGAAATTTTGATGGCGCTAGCATAAAAAACACCTTCGAATTTGTCAACAGGACCAAAGAAATAGAAATCCAGGAAGGTGAAATTTGTGCATCCTTCGACGTCACAGCATTGTTTCCGAGCATCCCAGTTGATATTGCTATAGAGTCTCTTCGAAAACATCTGGAAAACAAACAAGCCAACCCGGATGAAATAAAAGTTTTAATTGAAGCATCGCAGATTTGTATGTCCCACAATTGTTTCGCCTTCAGAGATAAGTTCTATTCCAATGACTTCGGTACCAGCATGGGAAACCCACTGTCACCACTGATTGCAGAAGCATTCATGACCAAATTCGAAAGCGATTTAAAAGCAGAAGGTGTCTTACCTCGTATTTGGATCAGATACGTCGACGATGTGTTTTGCATAATTAAAAAACAAGAACTTCAACACACATTGGACACAATAAACAACAAATACGACAGCATAAAATTCACATTTGAAGTGGAAGATGATCAAAACTCCATAAATTTCTTAGACCTGAAATGCACAAGATTGAATAATAAAATTGTATATGCTGTATATCGAAAACCCACCTCAACTGACCGTTTAATCACAAGTGATTCGTTCTGCCCCTATCAAACCAAAATAGCTTCATTTCATTCATTGGTTTATCGCCTTGTCAATTTACCACTCTCCGTCACTAATTACAAAAACGAGTATACAAAAATTATTGATCTCGCAACTACCAATGGCTTTGACAAGAAACTCATCGATAAACTGTTAAAAAAACATTCCAACTTACACTACAAAAACAATTTAACTACTCTCTTCGCTCAAAATAAAGAAATTAAAACAAACAAATTAATACGCATACCATTTAGTTATTGCCCTGCCATCACCAATAATTTAACAAATATATTTGAAAAGAATGAAATGAAAATCGTATACACAAACAACAACAAATTAAAAAACATTTTGGGCTCCACAAAAGATATTGTCCCAATGCTTGAGCGCAGCGGCATTTACCAAATAAGTTGCCTGGGTTGCGATGCAAAATATGTTGGACAAACTCGAAGGCAAATCTCTGTTCGTTTCAAAGAGCACGAAAGGCACGCCGCCAACAAACAAATTCATCGGTCAGCAGTAGCAGCGCACATTCACACCACAAACGACGATAGCCCAACAAAGCACAGCATTGGCACTGCAGAGGAGAGTATTAGCTTAATAAAAGCGGTGCACAACAACAGAAAGTTAGACGCTTACGAATCTCTCTACATCACAAAAACGAAGAATGCCATGAATGCTGACAACGGGAACATAAACTCCCCTCTTTTTTCGTTAATTTAGCACATACATACATATGTACATTGTTTTGTAATTGTTGTAATTTTGATAATTTTTCTATTTTGTGGTTTTTGTTTATATTCTTGACTCTTTGTTTTTAGTAGCGCGTCGCTGATGATGGGCAGCATGTCTGTCCGAAATGCATACGTTGTGCCAAATAAAAAATAAGTATATTTGTTTATAGTGTACTATTGTTGTGTTTTTTATTTGACAAACTTATTTTGTAGTCAATAAAGGAATTTGACAAAAAAACAATTTATGTGTTGATAGACTACAAATTTTCGGTTCGACTATTTCAATAAATAAATAGTCCTAACACAGTTTATGTTAAAATTGCCGTACAATATGAGTATCAAACGAAGGGGAATGGCCCCAGGTTTCATTTGGACTTCGATTTTTTTCGATAAATTGACCGATAACTGAGTTATCGGTGAAAATGTGATTGCCCAACAACCTTAAAATTGCCCTACAATATATGTAGGTACTAAATGAAAGGGGATGGCCCCAGGTTTCGATTGGATTTCGATATTTTTCGATAAATTGATCGATAACTGAGTTATCGGTGAAAATGTGATTGCCCAAAAAACTGAAAATTGCCCTACAATATGGGTATGAAAGGAAAGGGCATGAGACCGGGATTCATTTTGACTTCGATATATTTCCATAAATTTATCGCTAACTGAGTTATCGGTGAAGATGTCATGGCCCAAATGTTATTGAATAAGAACCTTAAAATTGCCCTACAATATGGGTATCAAACGAAAGGGAATGGCCCCAGGTTTCATTTGGACCTCGATATATTTCGATAAGTTAATCGATAACTGAGTTATCGGTGAAAATGTGGTGGTGGGGATGGCCCCAGGTTTCAATTGGACTTCGATATATTTTGATAAACTTATCGATAACTGATTTATCGGTGAAAATGTGATTGCCCATAAATCTTAAAATTGCCCTAAGGGGATGGTTTCATTTGGACCTCAATATATTTCGATAAATCAATGGATAACTGAGTTATCGGTGAAAATGTGGATGCTCAAAAACCTTAAATTTTCCCTACGATATTGGTATCAAACGAAAGGGGATGACCACAGGTTTAATTTGGACTTCGATATTTTTCGATAAATTGATCGATAACTGAGTTATCGGTGAAAATGTGATTGCCCAAAAACCTTAAAATTGCCCTACAATGTAGGTGCTAAACGAAAGGGGATGGCCCCAGGTTTCAATTGGACTTCGACATATTTCGCTAAATTAATCGATAACTGAGTTATCGGTTAAAATGTTATTGAATAAGAACCCTAAAATAGCCCTACAATATGGGTATGAAACGAAAGGGCATGAGACCGGGTTTCATTCGGACTTCGATATATTTCGATAAATTTATCGATAACTGAGTTGTCGGTGAAGATGTGATTGCCCAAAAACTTTAAAATTGGACTTCGATATATTTCGTTAAATTAATTGATAACTGAGTTGTCGGTTAAAATGTTATTGAATAAGAACCTTAAAATTGCCCAACAATATGAGTATCAAACGAAGGGGAATGGCTCCAGGTTTCATTTGGACTTCGATTTTTTTCGATAAATTGACCGATAACTGAGTTATCGGTGAAAATGTGTTTGCCCAAAAACCTTAAAACTGCCCTACAATATAGGTACTAAGCGAAAGAGGATGGCCCCAGGTTTCAATTGGACTTCGATATATTTTGATAAATTTATCGATAACTGAGTTATCGGTGAAAATGTGATTGCCCAAAAAACTTAAAATTGCCCTACAATATGGGTATGAAAGGAAAGGGCATGAGACCGGGATTCATTTTGACTTCGATATATTTCGATAAATTTATCGCTAACTGAGTTATCGGTGAAGATGTGATTGCCCAAATGTTATTGAATAAGAACCTTAAAATTGCCCTACAATATGGGTATCAAACGAAAGGGAATGGCCCCAGGTTTCATTTGGACCTCGATATATTTCGAGAAATGAATCGATAACTGAGTTATCGGTTAAAATGTTATTGAATAAGAACCTTAAAATTGCCCTACAATATGGGTATCAAACGAAAGGGAATAGCCCCAGGATTCATTTGGACCTCAATATATTTCGATAAATTAATGTATAACTGAGTTATCGGTGTAAATGTGGTTGCTCAAAAACCTTAAATTTTCCCTACAATATGGGTATCAAACGAAAGGGGATGACCCCAGGTTTCATTTGGACTTCAATATATTTCGATAAATTTATCGATAACTGAGTTATAGGTGAAAATGTTATTGAACAAAAACCTTAAAATTACCCTACAATATGAGTATCAAATGAAGGGGAATGACCCCAGGTTTCATTTGGACTTCGATATTTTTCGATAAATTTATCGATAACTGAGTTATCGGTGAAAATGTGATTGCCCAAAAAACTTAAAATTTCCCTACAATATGGGTATCAAACGAAAGGGAATGGCCCCAGGTTTCTATTGGACTTCGATATATTTCGATAAATTTATCGATAACTGAGCTATCGGTGAAAATGTGATTGCCCAAAAACCTTAAAATTGCCCTACAATATGGGTATGAAACGAAAGGGCATGAGACCGGGTTTCATTTGGACTTCGATATATTTCGATAAATTTATCGATAACTGAGTTATGGGTGAAGATGTGATTGCCCAAAAACTTTAAAATTGGACTTCGATATATTTCCATAAATTAATCGATAACTGAGTTATCGGTTAAAATGTTATTGAATAAGAACTTTAAAATTGCCCTACCGTATGTGTATCATACGAAAGGGAATGGCCGCAGGTTTCATCGGTTAAAATGTTATTGAATAAGAACCTTAAAATTTCCCTACAATATGGGTATCAAACGAAAGGGAATGGCCCCAGGTTTCATTTGGACCTCATTATATTTCGATAAATTGATGGATAACTGAGTTATCGGTGAAAATGTGGTTGCTCAAAAACCTTAAATTTTCCCTACAATATGGGTATCAAACGAAAGGGGATGACCCCTGGTTTCATTTGGACTTCAATATATTTCGATAAATTTATCGATAACTGAGTTATCGGTGAAAATTTTATTGAACAAAAACCTTAAAATTACCGTACAATATGAGTATCAAACGAAGGGGAATGGCCCCAGGTTTCATTTGGACTTCGATATTTTTCGATAAATTGACCGATAACTGAGTTGTTATCGGTGAAAATTTGATCGCCCAACAACCTTAAAATTGCCCTACAATATAGGTACTAAACGAAAGGGGCTGGCCCCAGGTTTCAATTGGACTTCGATATATTTCCATAAATTTATCGATAACTGAATTATCGGTTAAAATGTTATTGAATAAGAACCTTAAAATTGCCCTACAATATGGGTATGAAACGAAAGGGCATGAGATCGGGTGTCATTTTGACTTCGTTATATTTCGATAAATTTATCGCTAATTGAGTTATCGGTGAAGATGTGATTGCCCAAATGTTATTGAATAAGAACCTTAAAATTGCCCTACAATATGGGTATCAAACGAAAGCGAATGGCCCCAGGTTTCATTTGGACCTCGATATATTTCGATAAGTTAATCGATAACTGAGTTATCGGTGAAATTGGTATTGAACAAAAACCTTAAAATTACCCTACAATATGGGTATCAAACGAAAGGGAATGACCCCAGGTTTCATTTTGACCTCGATATATTTCGATAAATTAATCGATAACTGAGTTATCGGTGAAAATGTGATTGCCCAAAAACCTTAAAACTGCCCTACAATATAGGTACTAAACGTAAGGGGATGGCCCCAGGTTTCAATTGGACTTCGATATATTTTGATAAATTTATCGATAACTGAGTTATCGGTTAAAATGTGATTGCCCAAAAAACTTAAAATTGCCCTACAATATGGGTATGAAAGGAAAGGGCATGAGACCGGGATTCATTTTGACTTCGATATATTTCGATAAATTTATCGCTAACTGAGTTATCGGTGAAGATGTGATTGCCCAAATGTTATTGAATAAGAACCTTAAAATTGCCCTACAATATGGGTATCAAACGAAAGGGAATGGCCCCAGGTTTCATTTGAACCTCAGTATATTTCGATAAAATAATGGATAACTGAGTTATCGGTGAAAATGTGGTTGCTCAAAAACCTTAAATTTTCCCTACAATATGGGTATCAAACGAAAGGGGATGACCCCAGGTTTCATTTGGACTTCGATATTTTTCGATAAATTTATCGATAACTGAGTTATCGGTGAAAATGTGATTGCCCAAAAAACTTAAAATTGCCCTACAATATGGGTATCAAACGAAAGGGAATGGCCCCAGGTTTCATTTGGACCTCGATATATTTCGATAAGTTAATCGATAACTGAGTTATCGGTGAAAATGTGGTGGTGGGGATGGCCCCAGGTTTCAATTGGACTTCGATATATTTTGATAAATTTATCGATAACTGAGTTATCGGTGAAAATGTGATTGCCCATAAATCTTAAAATTGCCCTACAATATGGGTATGAAACGAAAGGGCATGAGATCGGGTTTCATTTTGACTTCGATATATTTCGATAAATTTATCGCTAACTGAGTTATCGGTGAAGATGTGATTGCCCAAAAGTTATTGAATAAGAACCTTAAAATTGCCCTACAATATGGGTATCAAACGAAAGGGAATGGCCCCAGGTTTCATTTAGACCTCGATATATTTCGATAAGTTAATCGATAACTGAGTTATCGGTGAAAATGTGGTTGCTCAAAAACCTTAAATTTTCCCCAAAATATGGGTATCAAACGAAAGGGGATGGCCCCAGGTTTCATTTGGACTTCAATATATTTCGATAAATTTATCGATAACTGAGTTATCGGTGAACAAAAAACTTAAAATTACCCTTCAATATGAATATTAAACGAACGGGAATGGCCCCAGGTTTCATTTTGACTTCGATATTTTTCGATAAATTGATCGATAACTGAGTTATCGGTGAAAATGTGATTGCCCAAAAACCTTAAAATTGCCCTACAATGTAGGTACTAAACGAAAGGGGATGGCCCCAGGTTTCAATTGGACTTCGATATATTTCGATAAATTTATCGATAACTGAATTATCGGTGAAAATGTGATTGCCCAAAAGCCTTAAAATTGCCCTACAATATGGGTATGAAACGAAAGGGCATGAGACCGGGTTTCATTTGGACTTCGATATATTTCGATAAATTTATCCATAACTGAGTTATCGGTGAAGATGTGATTGCCCAAAAACTTTAAAATTGGACTTGGATATATTTCGATAAATTAATCGATAACTGAGTTATCGGTTAAAATGATATTGAATAAGAACCTTAAAATTGCCCTACAATATGGGTATCAAACGAAAGGGAATGGCCCCAGGTTTCATTTGGACTTCAATATATTTCGATAAATCAATGGATAACTGAGTTATCGGTGAAAATGTGGTTGCTCAAAAACCTAAAATTTTCCCTACGATATGGGTATCAAACGAAAATGATGACCACAGGTTTAATTTGGACTTCGATATTTTTCGATAAATTGATCGATAACTGAGTTATCGGTGAAAATGTGATTGCCCAAAAATCTTAAAATTGCCCTACAATGTAGGTACTAAACGAAAGGGGATGGCCCCAGGTTTCAATTGGACTTCGATATATTTCGCTAAATTAATCGATAACTGAGTTATCGGTTAAAATGTTATTGAATAAGAACCTTAAAATTGCCCTACAATATGGGTATGAAACGAAAGGGCATGAGACCGGGTTTCATTTGGACTTCGATATATTTCGATAAATTTATCCATAACTGAGTTATCGGTGAAGATGTGATTGCCCAAAAACTTTAAAATTGGACTTGGATATATTTCGATAAATTAATCGATAACTGAGTTATCGGTTAAAATGTTATTGAATAAGAACCTTAAAATTGCCGTACAATATGAGTATCAAACGAAGGGAAATGGCCCCAGGTTTCATTTGGACTTCGATTTTTTTCGATAAATTGACCGATAACTGAGTTATCGGTGAAAATGTGATTGCCCAACAACCTTAAAATTGCCCTACAATATATGTAGGTACTAAATGAAAGGGGATGGCCCCAGGTTTCGATTGGATTTCGATATTTTTCGATAAATTGATCGATAACTGAGTTATCGGTGAAAATGTGATTGCCCAAAAAACTGAAAATTGCCCTACAATATGGGTATGAAAGGAAAGGGCATGAGACCGGGATTCATTTTGACTTCGATATATTTCCATAAATTTATCGCTAACTGACTTATCGGTGAAGATGTCATGGCCCAAATGTTATTGAATAAGAACCTTAAAATTGCCCTACAATATGGGTATCAAACGAAAGGGAATGGCCCCAGGTTTCATTTGGACCTCGATATATTTCGATAAGTTAATCGATAACTGAGTTATCGGTGAAAATGTGGTGGTGGGGATGGCCCCAGGTTTCAATTGGACTTCGATATATTTTGATAAATTTATCGATAACTGATTTATCGGTGAAAATGTGATTGGCCATAAATCTTAAAATTGCCCTAAGGGGATGGTTTCATTTGGACATCAATATATTTCGATAAATCAATGGATAACTGAGTTATCGGTGAAAATGTGGATGCTCAAAAACCTAAAATTTTCCCTACGATATTGGTATCAAACGAAAGGGGATGACCACAGGTTTAATTTGGACTTCGATATTTTTCGATAAATTGATCGATAACTGAGTTATCGGTGAAAATGTGATTGCCCAAAAACCTTAAAATTGCCCTACAATGTAGGTGCTAAACGAAAGGGGATGGCCCCAGGTTTCAATTGGACTTCGATATATTTCGCTAAATTAATCGATAACTGAGTTATCGGTTAAAATGTTATTGAATAAGAACCCTAAAATTGCCCTACAATATGGGTATGAAACGAAAGGGCATGAGACCGGGTTTCATTCGGACTTCGATATATTTCGATAAATTTATCGATAACTGAGTTATCGGTGAAGATGTGATTGCCCAAAAACTTTAAAATTGGACTTCGATATATTTCGTTAAATTAATTGATAACTGAGTTGTCGGTTAAAATGTTATTGAATAAGAACCTTAAAATTGCCCTACAATATGAGTATCAAACGAAGGGGAATGGCTCCAGGTTTCATTTGGACTTCGATTTTTTTCGATAAATTGACCGATAACTGAGTTATCGGTGAAAATGTGTTTGCCCAAAAACCTTAAAACTGCCCTACAATATAGGTACTAAGCGAAAGAGGATGGCCCCAGGTTTCAATTGGACTTCGATATATTTTGATAAATTTATCGATAACTGAGTTATCGGTGAAAATGTGATTGCCCAAAAAACTTAAAATTGTCCTACAATATGGGTATGAAAGGAAAGGGCATGAGACCGGGATTCATTTTGACTTCGATATATTTCGATAAATTTATCGCTAACTGAGTTATCGGTGAAGATGTGATTGCCCAAATGTTATTGAATAAGAACCTTAAAATTGCCCTACAATATGGGTATCAAACGAAAGGGAATGGCCCCAGGTTTCATTTGGACCTCGATATATTTCGAGAAATGAATCGATAACTGAGTTATCGGTTAAAATGATATTGAATAAGAACGTTAAAATTGCCCTACAATATGGGTATCAAACGAAAGGGAATGGCCCCAGGATTCATTTGGACCTCAATATATTTCGATAAATTAATGTATAACTGAGTTATCGGTGTAAATGTGGTTGCTCAAAAACCTTAAATTTTCCCTACAATATGGGTATCAAACGAAAGGGGATGACCCCAGGTTTCATTTGGACTTCAATATATTTCGATAAATTTATCGAGAACTGAGTTATAGGTGAAAATGTTATTGAACAAAAACCTTAAAATTACCCTACAATATGAGTATCAAACGAAGGGGAATGACCCCAGGTTTCATTTGGACTTCGATATTTTTCGATAAATTTATCGATAACTGAGTTATCGGTGAAAATGTGATTGCCCAAAAAACTTAAAATTGCCCTACAATATGGGTATCAAACGAAAGGGAATGGCCCCAGGTTTCTATTGGACTTCGATATATTTCGATAAATTTATCGATAACTGAGCTATCGGTGAAAATGTGATTGCCCAAAAACCTTAAAATTGCCCTACAATATGGGTATGAAACGAAAGGGCATGAGACCGGGTTTCATTTGGACTTCGATATATTTCGATAAATTTATCGATAACTGAGTTATGGGTGAAGATGTGATTGCCCAAAAACTTTAAAATTGGACTTCGATATATTTCGCTAAATTAATCGATAACTGAGTTTTCGGTTAAAATGTTATTGAATAAGAACCCTAAAATTGCCCTACAATATGGGTATGAAACGAAAGGGCATGAGACCGGGTTTCATTCGGACTTCGATATATTTCGATAAATTTATCGATAACTGAGTTATCGGTGAAGATGTGATTGCCCAAAAACTTTAAAATTGGACTTCGATATATTTCGTTAAATTAATTGATAACTGAGTTGTCGGTTAAAATGTAATTGAATAAGAACCTTAAAATTGCCCTACAATATGAGTATCAAACGAAGGGGAATGGCTCCAGGTTTCATTTGGACTTCGATTTTTTTCGATAAATTGACCGATAACTGAGTTATCGGTGAAAATGTGTTTGCCCAAAAACCTTAAAACTGCCCTACAATATAGGTACTAAGCGAAAGAGGATGGCCCCAGGTTTCAATTGGACTTCGATATATTTTGATAAATTTATCGATAACTGAGTTATCGGTGAAAATGTGATTGCCCAAAAAACTTAAAATTGCCCTACAATATGGGTATGAAAGGAAAGGGCATGAGACCGGGATTCATTTTGACTTCGATATATTTCGATAAATTTATCGCTAACTGAGTTATCGGTGAGAGAGACGCCTTTTCAGAAAAAAGATACGTGAGGCCGAAAGGCGTGAGTGTGAGGAGCTTGAGATGCTGGCTGACAGGAATGATGCCCGAAAATTCTATGAAAAGATCCGGCGGATGACGGAAGGTTTTAAGACCGGGGCAAGTTCCTGTAAGGACAATAATGGCGACCTGGTAACCGACGTACAGAGTGTACTTAAATTATGGAGGGAGCACTTCTCCTCACTGCTAAATTGCGAGGGAGACGTCGAACCCGATACCCCAATCCCTGACGATGGAAAAGTCGTCCCACCACCTGACTATGATGAAGTGAGGATAGCTATATCCCGGCTCAAAAACAACAAAGCGCCTGGAAAAGACGGACTACCCGCCGAGCTGTTCAAACACGGAGGCGAAGAGCTGGTAAAAAGCATGCATCAGCTCTTATGCAGAATATGGTCAGACGAGTGCATGCCTCCAGATTGGAATTTAAGTGTGCTCTGCCCAATCCACAAGAAAGGCGATCCCGCTAACCGCACCAACTACCGCGGAATCAGCCTTCTTAATATCGCATATAAGGTTCTTTCTAGCGTATTGTGTGAAAGACTGAAGCCCATCGTAGACAAGCTGATTGGACCTTATCAGTGTGGCTTTAGACCTGGTAAGTCTACCATCGACCAGATTTTCACGATACGCCAAATCCTGGAGAAGACCCATGATAAAAGAATCGACACACACCATCTCTTTGTCGATTTCAAAGCCGCTTTTGACAGCGCAAAAAGGAGTTGCCTGTATGCCGCCATGTCTGAATTTGACTTCCCTGCAAAGCTTATACGGCTTTGCCAAATGACGTTGAGCAATACTAACAGCTCCGTCAGAGTCGGGAAGGACCTCTCTGAGCCATTTGAAACCAAACGAGGCTTCAGACAGGGCGACTCCCTTTCGTGCGATTTCTTCAACCTGATGCTGGAGAAGATAATTCGAGCAGCAGAGCTAAACCGCAATGGTACAATCTATTACAAGAGCGTGCAATTGCTGGCGTATGCCGATGATATTGATATCATTGGCCTTAACAACCGCGCCGTGAGCGCTGCCTTCTCTGGACTGGATAAAGAAGCGAAAAAAGTGGGTCTTGCGGTCAACGAGGACAAGACGAAGTATTTGCTGTCATCAAAGAAAGAATCGGCGCACCTGCGCCTTGGCAGCCACGTCACTGTTGATAGTTACAAATTTGAAACTGTGAGGGACTTCGTCTATTTGGGAACCAGCATTAACACCGAAAATAATATCAGTCTAGAAATCCAACGGAGAATCACTCTTGCGAACAAGTGCTACTTTGGACTGAGTAGGCAATTGAGAAGTAAAGTCCTCTCTCGAAGAACAAAGATCACGCTCTATAAGTCTCTCATCATACCTGTCCTGATGTATGGCTCAGATTCATGGACAATGTCAAGAGAAGATGAGATGGCCCTTGGAGTATTTGAGAGAAAAGTTCTCCGGAAGATTTATGGTCCTTCCCGTGATGCCGACGGCGAGTATCGAAGGAAATTTAACGATGAGCTGTACGAGCTTTACGCAGATCTGACCATAGTCCAGCGAATTAAAGCCCAAAGGCTCCGCTGGCTGGGTCACGTCATGCGAATGGACAAAGAAGCTCCAGCCCAGAAGGTTTTCCAATCGTCACCCGAATTCGGCAGCAGAGGAAGGGGGAGGCCTCGACTGAGATGGAAACAACAGGTGGAGGATGACTTGAACTCCCTTGGGGTTTCCAATTGGCGTCAGTTATCGCTAAAAAGGAATGACTGGCGTGCTTTGATAGGCGACGGCCAAAATCGCTTAGGCGGTTAAGCGCCAATAAATGATGATGATGAGTTATCGGTGAAGATGTGATTGCCCAAATGTTATTGAATAAGAACCTTAAAATTTCCCTACAATATGGGTATCAAACGAAAGGGAATGGCCCCAGGTTTCATTTGGACCTCGATATATTTCGAGAAATGAATCGATAACTGAGTTATCGGTTAAAATGTTATTGAATAAGAACGTTAAAATTGCCCTACAATATGGGTATCAAACGAAAGGGAATGGCCCCAGGATTAATTTGGACCTCAATATATTTCGATAAATTAATGTATAACTGAGTTATCGGTGTAAATGTGGTTGCTCAAAAACCTTAAATTTTCCCTACAATATGGGTATCAAACGAAAGGGGATGACCCCAGGTTTCATTTGGACTTCAATATATTTCGATAAATTTATCGAGAACTGAGTTATAGGTGAAAATGTTATTGAACAAAAACCTTAAAATTACCCTACAATATGAGTATCAAACGAAGGGGAATGACCCCAGGTTTCATTTGGACTTCGATATTTTTCGATAAATTTATCGATAACTGAGTTATCGGTGAAAATGTGATTGCCCAAAAAACTTAAAATTGCCCTACAATATGGGTATCAAACGAAAGTGAATGGCCCCAGGTTTCTATTGGACTTCGATATATTTCGATAAATTTATCGATAACTGAGCTATCGGTGAAAATGTGATTGCCCAAAAACCTTAAAATTGCCCTACAATATGGGTATGAAACGAAAGGGCATGAGACCGGGTTTCATTTGCACTTCGATATATTTCGATAAATTTATCGATAACTGAGTTATGGGTGAAGATGTGATTACCCAAAAACTTTAAAATTGGACTTCGATATATTTCCATAAATTAATCGATAACTGAGTTATCGGTTAAAATGTTATTGAATAAGAACCTTAAAATTGCCCTACCGTATGTGTATCATACGAAAGGGAATGGCCGCAGGTTTCATCGGTTAAAATGTTATTGAATAAGAACCTTAAAATTTCCCTACAATATGGGTATCAAACGAAAGGGAATGGCCCCAGGTTTCATTTGGACCTCATTATATTTCGATAAATTGATGGATAACTGAGTTATCGGTGAAAATGTGGTTGCTCAAAAACCTTAAATTTTCCCTACAATATGGGTATCAAACGAAAGGGGATGACCCCTGGTTTCATTTGGACTTCAATATATTTCGATAAATTTTTCGATAACTGAGTTATCGGTGAAAATTTTATTGAACAAAAACCTTAAAATTACCCTACAATATGAGTATCAAACGAAGGGGAATGGCCCCAGGTTTCATTTGGACTTCGATATTTTTCGATAAATTGACCGATAACTGAGTTGTTATCGGTGAAAATTTGATCGCCCAACAACCTTAAAATTGCCCTACAATATAGGTACTAAACGAAAGGGGCTGGCCCCAGGTTTCAATTGGACTTCGATATATTTCCATAAATTTATCGATAACTGAATTATCGGTTAAAATGTTATTGAATAAGAACCTTAAAATTGCCCTACAATATGGGTATGAAACGAAAGGGCATGAGATCGGGTTTCATTTTGACTTCGTTATATTTCGATAAATTTATCGCTAACTGAGTTATCGGTGAAGATGTGATTGCCCAAATGTTATTGAATAAGAACCTTAAAATTGCCCTACAATATGGGTATCAAACGAAAGCGAATGGCCCCAGGTTTCATTTGGACCTCGATATATTTCGATAAGTTAATCGATAACTGAGTTATCGGTGAAATTGGTATTGAACAAAAACCTTAAAATTACCCTACAATATGGGTATCAAACGAAAGGGAATGACCCCAGGTTTCATTTTGACCTCGATATATTACGATAAATTAATCGATAACTGAGTTATCGGTGAAAATGTGATTGCCCAAAAACCTTAAAACTGCCCTACAATATAGGTACTAAACGTAAGGGGATGGCCCCAGGTTTCAATTGGACTTCGATATATTTTGATAAATTTATCGATAACTGAGTTATCGGTTAAAATGTGATTGCCCAAAAAACTTAAAATTGCCCTACAATATGGGTATGAAAGGAAAGGGCATGAGACCGGGATTCATTTTGACTTCGATATATTTCGATAAATTTATCGCTAACTGAGTTATCGGTGAAGATGTGATTGCCCAAATGTTATTGAATAAGAACCTTAAAATTGCCCTACAATATGGGTATCAAACGAAAGGGAATGGCCCCAGGTTTCATTTGGACCTCGATATATTTCGATAAATTTATCGATAACTGAGTTATCGGTGAAAATGTGGTTGCTCAAAAACCTTAAATTTTCCCTACAATATGGGTATCAAACGAAAGGGGATGACCCCAGGTTTCATTTGGACTTCGATATTTTTCGATAAATTTATCGATAACTGAGTTATCGGTGAAAATGTGATTGCCCAAAAAACTTAAAATTGCCCTACAATATGGGTATCAAACGAAAGGGAATGGCCCCAGGTTTCATTTGGACCTCGATATATTTCGATAAGTTAATCGATAACTGAGTTATCGGTGAAAATGTGGTGGTGGGGATGGCCCCAGGTTTCAATTGGACTTCGATATATTTTGATAAATTTATCGATAACTGAGTTATCGGTGAAAATGTGATTGCCCATAAATCTTAAAATTGCCCTACAATATGGGTATGAAACGAAAGGGCATGAGATCGGGTTTCATTTTGACTTCGATATATTTCGATAAATTTATCGCTAACTGAGTTATCGGTGAAGATGTGATTGCCCAAAAGTTATTGAATAAGAACCTTAAAATTGCCCTACAATATGGGTATCAAACGAAAGGGAATGGCCCCAGGTTTCATTTGGACCTCGATATATTTCGATAAATTTATCGATAACTGAGCTATCGGTGAAAATGTGATTGCCCAAAAACCTTAAAATTGCCCTACAATATGGGTATGAAACGAAAGGGCATGAGACCGGGTTTCATTCAAACTTTAAAATTGGACTTCGATATATTTCCATAAATTAATCGATAACTGAGTTATCGGTTAAAATGTTATTGAATAAGAACCTTAAAATTGCCCTACAATATGGGTATGAAACGAAAGGGCATGAGACCGGGTTTCATTTGGACTTCGATATATTTCGATAAATTTATCCATAACTGAGTTATCGGTGAAGATGTGATTGCCCAAAAACTTTAAAATTGGACTTGGATATATTTCGATAAATTAATCGATAACTGAGTTATCGGTTAAAATGTTATTGAATAAGAACCTTAAAATTGCCGTACAATATGAGTATCAAACGAAGGGAAATGGCCCCAGGTTTCATTTGGACTTCGATTTTTTTCGATAAATTGACCGATAACTGAGTTATCGGTGAAAATGTGATTGCCCAACAACCTTAAAATTGCCCTACAATATATGTAGGTACTAAATGAAAGGGGATGGCCCCAGGTTTCGATTGGATTTCGATATTTTTCGATAAATTGATCGATAACTGAGTTATCGGTGAAAATGTGATTGCCCAAAAAACTGAAAATTGCCCTACAATATGGGTATGAAAGGAAAGGGCATGAGACCGGAATTCATTTTGACTTCGATATATTTCCATAAATTTATCGCTAACTGAGCTATCTGTGAAGATGTCATGGCCCAAATGTTATTGAATAAGAACCTTAAAATTGCCCTACAATATGGGTATCAAACGAAAGGGAATGGCCCAGGTTTCATTTGGACCTCGATATATTTCGATAAGTTAATCGATAACTGAGTTATCGGTGAAAATGTGGTGGTGGGGATGGCCCCAGGTTTCAATTGGACTTCGATATATTTTGATAAATTTATCGATAACTGATTTATCGGTGAAAATGTGATTGCCCATAAATCTTAAAATTGCCCTAAGGGGATGGTTTCATTTGGACCTCAATATATTTCGATAAATCAATGGATAACTGAGTTATCGGTGAAAATGTGGTTGCTCAAAAACCTTAAATTTTCCCTACGATATTGGTATCAAACGAAAGGGGATGACCACAGGTTTAATTTGGACTTCGATATATTTCGATAAATTTATCGATAACTGAGTTATCGGTGAAGATGTGATTGCCCAAAAACTTTAAAATTGGACTTGGATATATTTCGATAAATTAATCGATAACTGAGTTATCGGTTAAAATGTTATTGAATAAGAACCTTAAAATTGCCCTACAATATGGGTATCAAACGAAAGGGAATGGCCCCAGGTTTCATTTGGACCTCGATATATTTCGAGAAATGAATCGATAACTGAGTTATCGGTTAAAATGTTATTGAATAAGAACCTTAAAATTGCCCTACAATATGGGTATCAAACGAAAGCGAATGGCCCCAGGATTCATTTGGACCTGAATATATTTCGATAAATTAATGTATAACTGAGTTATCGGTGTAAATGTGGTTGCTCAAAAACCTTAAATTTTCCCTACAATATGGGTATCAAACGAAAGGGGATGACCCCAGGTTTCATTTGGACTTCAATATATTTCGATAAATTTATCGATAACTGAGTTATCGGTGAAAATGTTATTGAACAAAAACCTTAAAATTACCCTACAATATGAGTATCAAACGAAGGGGAATGGCCCCAGGTTTCATTTGGACTTCGATATTTTTCGATAAATTGATCGATAACTGAGTTATCGGTGAAAATGTGATTGCCCAAAAACCTTAAAATTGCCCTACAATATAGGTACTAAACGAAAGGGGATGGACCCAGGTTTCTATTGGACTTCGATATATTTCGATAAATTTATCGATAACTGAGCTATCGGTGAAAATGTGATTGCCCAAAAACCTTAAAATTGCCCTACAATATGGGTATGAAACGAAAGGGCATGAGACCGGGTTTCATTTGGACTTCGATATATTTCGATAAATTTATCGATAACTGAGTTATGGGTGAAGATGTGATTGCCCAAAAGCTTTAAAATTGGACTTCGATATATTTCCATAAATTAATCGATAACTGAGTTATCGATTAAAATGTTATTGAATAAGAACCTTAAAATTGCCCTACCGTATGTGTATCATACGAAAGGGAATGGCCGCAGGTTTCATCGGTTAAAATGTTATTGAATAAGAACCTTAAAATTTCCCTACAATATGGGTATCAAACGAAAGGGAATGGCCCCAGGTTTCATTTGGACCTCATTATATTTCGATAAATTGATGGATAACTGAGTTATCGGTGAAAATGTGGTTGCTCAAAAACCTTAAATATTCCCTACAATATGGGTATCAAACGAAAGGGGATGACCCCTGGTTTCATTTGGACTTCAATATATTTCGATAAATTTATCGATAACTGAGTTATCGGTGAAAATTTTATTGAACAAAAACCTTAAAATTACCCTACAATATGAGTATCAAACGAAGGGGAATGGCCCCAGGTTTCATTTGGACTTCGATATTTTTCGATAAATTGACCGATAACTGAGTTGTTATCGGTGAAAATTTGATTGCCCAACAACCTTAAAGTTGCCCCACAATATAGGTACTAAACGAAAGGGGCTGGCCCCAGGTTTCAATTGGACTTCGATATATTTCCATAAATTTATCGATAACTGAATTATCGGTTAAAATGTTATTGAATAAGAACCTTAAAATTGCCCTACAATATGGGTATGAAACGAAAGGGCATGAGATCGGGTTTCATTTTGACTTCGTTATATTTCGATAAATTTATCGCTAACTGAGTTATCGGTGAAGATGTGGTTGCCCAAATGTTATTGAATAAGAACCTTAAAATTGCCCTACAATATGGGTATCAAACGAAAGCGAATGGCCCCAGGTTTCATTTGGACCTCGATATATTTCGATAAGTTAATCGATAACTGAGTTATCGGTGAAATTGGTATTGAACAAAAACCTTAAAATTACCCTACAATATGGGTATCAAACGAAAGGGAATGACCCCAGGTTTCATTTTGACCTCGATATATTTCGATAAATTAATCGAAGATGTGATTGCCCAAATGTTATTGAATAAGAACCTTAAAATTGCCCTACAAAATGGGTATCAAACGAAAGGGAATGGCCCCAGGTTTCATTTGGATCTCGATATATTTCAATAAATTAATGGATAACTGAGTTATCGGTGAAAATGTGGTTGCTCAAAAACCTTAAATTTTCCCTACAATATGGGTATCAAACGAAAGGGGATGACCCCAGGTTTCATTTGGACTTCGATATTTTTCGATAAATTGATCTATAACTGAGTTATCGGTGAAAACAGGTTTCATTTGAACCTCAGTATATTTCGATAAATTAATGGATAACTGAGTTATCGGTGAAAATGTGGTTGCTCAAAAACCTTAAATTTTCCCTACAATATGGGTATCAAACGAAAGGGGATGGCCCCAGGTTTCAATTGGACTTCGATATATTTTGATAAATTTATCGATAACTGAATTATCGGTGAAAATGTGATTGCCCAAAAAACTTAAAATTGCCCTACAATATGGGTATGAAAGGAGAGGGCATGAGACCGGGATTCATTTTGACTTCGATATATTTCGATAAATTTATCGCTAACTGAGTTATCGGTGAAGATGTGATTGCCCAAATGTTATTGAATAAGAACCTTAAAATTGCCCTACAAAATGGGTATCAAACGAAAGGGAATGGCCCCAGGTTTCATTTGGATCTCGATATATTTCGATAAGTTAATCGATAACTGAGTTATCGGTGAAAATGTGGTGGTGGGGATGGCCCCAGGTTTCAATTGGACTTCGATATATTTTGATAAATTTATCGATAACTGAGTTATCGGTGAAAATGTGATTGCCCATAAATCTTAAAATTGCCCTACAATATGGGTATGAAACGAAAGGGCATGAGATCGGGTTTCATGACTTCGATATATTTCGATAAATTTATCGCTAACTGAGTTATCGGTGAAGATGTGATTGCCCAAAAGTTATTGAATAAGAACCTTAAAATTGCCCTACAATATGGGTATCAAACGAAAGGGACTGGCCCCAGGTTTCATTTGGACCTCGATATATTTCGATAAGTTAATCGATAACTGAGTTATCGGTGAAAATGTGGTTGCTCAAAAACCTTAAATTTTCCCCACAATATGGGTATCAAACGAAAGGGGATGGCCCCAGGTTTCATTTGGACTTCAATATATTTCGATAAATTTATCGATAACTGAGTTATCGGTGAACAAAAAACTTAAAATTACCCTACAATATGAATATTAAACGAACGGGAATGGCCCCAGGTTTCATTTTGACTTCGATATTTTTCGATAAATTGATCGATAACTGAGTTATCGGTGAAAATGTGATTGCCCAAAAACCTTAAAATTGCCCTACAATGTAGGTACTAAACGAAAGGGGATGGCCCCAGGTTTCAATTGGACTTCGATATATTTCGATAAATTTATCGATAACTGAATTATCGGTGAAAATGTGATTGCCCAAAAGCCTTAAAATTGCCCTACAATATGGGTATGAAACGAAAGGGCATGAGACCGGGTTTCATTTGGACTTCGATATATTTCGATAAATTTATCCATAACTGAGTTATCGGTGAAGATGTGATTGCCCAAAACCTTTAAAATTGGACTTGGATATATTTCGATAAATTAATCGATAACTGAGTTATCGGTTAAAATGTTATTGAATAAGAACCTTAAAATTGCCCTACAATATGGGTATCAAACGAAAGGGAATGGCCCCAGGTTTCATTTGGACCTCAATATATTTCGATAAATCAATGGATAACTGAGTTATCGGTGAAAATGTGGTTGCTCAAAAACCTAAAATTTTCCCTACGATATGGGTATCAAACGAAAGGGGATGACCACAGGTTTAATTTGGACTTCGATATTTTTCGATAAATTGATCGATAACTGAGTTATCGGTGAAAATGTGATTGCCCAAAAACCTTAAAATTGCCCTACAATGTAGGTACTAAACGAAAGGGGAGTGCCCCAGGTTTCAATTGGACTTCGATATATTTCGCTAAATTAATCGATAACTGAGTTATCGGTTAAAATGTTATTGAATAAGAACCTTAAAATTGCCCTACAATATGGGTATGAAACGAAAGGGCATGAGACCGGGTTTCATTTGGACTTCGATATATTTCGATAAATTTATCCATAACTGAGTTATCGGTGAAGATGTGATTGCCCAAAAACTTTAAAATTGGACTTGGATATATTTCGATAAATTAATCGATAACTGAGTTATCGGTTAAAATGTTATTGAATAAGAACCTTAAAATTGCCGTACAATATGAGTATCAAACGAAGGGGAATGGCCCCAGGTTTCATTTGGACTTCGATTTTTTTCGATAAATTGACCGATAACTGAGTTATCGGTGAAAATGTGATTGCCCAACAACCTTAAAATTGCCCTACAATATATGTAGGTACTAAATGAAAGGGGATGGCCCCAGGTTTCGATTGGATTTCGATATTTTTCGATAAATTGATCGATAACTGAGTTATCGGTGAAAATGTGATTGCCCAAAAAACTGAAAATTGCCCTACAATATGGGTATGAAAGGAAAGGGCATGAGACCGGGATTCATTTTGACTTCGATATATTTCCATAAATTTATCGCTAACTGAGTTATCGGTGAAGATGTGATTGCCCAAAAACTTTAAAATTGGACTTCGATATATTTCCATAAATTAATCGATAACTGAGTTATCGGTTAAAATGTTATTGAATAAGAACCTTAAAATTGCCCTACCGTATGTGTATCATACGAAAGGGAATGGCCGCAGGTTTCATCGGTTAAAATGTTATTGAATAAGAACCTTAAAATTTCCCTACAATATGGGTATCAAACGAAAGGGAATGGCCCCAGGTTTCATTTGGACCTCAATATATTTCGATAAATCAATGGATAACTGAGTTATCGGTGAAAATGTGGTTGCTCAAAAACCTAAAATTTTCCCTACGATATGGGTATCAAACGAAAGGGGATGACCACAGGTTTAATTTTGGACTTCGATATTTTTCGATAAATTGATCGATAACTGAGTTATCGGTGAAAATGTGATTGCCCAAAAACCTTAAAATTGCCCTACAATATAGGTACTAAACGAAAGGGGATGGCCCCAGGTTTCTATTGGACTTCGATATATTTCGATAAATTTATCGATAACTGAGCTATCGGTGAAAATGTGATTGCCCAAAAACCTTAAAATTGCCCTACAATATGGGTATGAAACGAAAGGGCATGAGACCGGGTTTCATTTGGACTTCGATATATTTCGATAAATTTATCGATAACTGAGTTATGGGTGAAGATGTGATTGCCCAAAAACTTTAAAATTGGACTTCGATATATTTCCATAAATTAATCGATAACTGAGTTATCGGTTAAAATGTTATTGAATAAGAACCTTAAAATTGCCCTACCGTATGTGTATCATACGAAAGGGAATGGCCGCAGGTTTCATCGGTTAAAATGTTATTGAATAAGAACCTTAAAATTTCCCTACAATATGGGTATCAAACGAAAGGGAATGGCCCCAGGTTTCATTTGGACCTCATTATATTTCGATAAATTGATGGATAACTGAGTTATCGGTGAAAATGTGGTTGCTCAAAAACCTTAAATATTCCCTACAATATGGGTATCAAACGAAAGGGGATGACCCCTGGTTTCATTTGGACTTCAATATATTTCGATAAATTTATCGATAAGTGAGTTATCGGTCAAAATTTTATTGAACAAAAACCTTAAAATTACCCTACAATATGAGTATCAAACGAAGGGGAATGGCCCCAGGTTTCATTTGGACTTCGATATTTTTCGATAAATTGACCGATAACTGAGTTGTTATCGGTGAAAATTTGATTGCCCAACAACCTTAAAATTGCCCCACAATATAGGTACTAAACGAAAGGGGCTGGCCCCAGGTTTCAATTGGACTTCGATATATTTCCATAAATTTATCGATAACTGAATTATCGGTTAAAATGTTATTGAATAAGAACCTTAAAATTGCCCTACAATATGGGTATGAAACGAAAGGGCATGAGATCGGGTTTCATTTTGACTTCGTTATATTTCGATAAATTTATCGCTAACTGAGTTATCGGTGAAGATGTGATTGCCCAAATGTTATTGAATAAGAACCTTAAAATTGCCCTACAATATGGGTATCAAACGAAAGCGAATGGCCCCAGGTTTCATTTGGACCTCGATATATTTCGATAAGTTAATCGATAACTGAGTTATCGGTGAAATTGGTATTGAACAAAAACCTTAAAATTACCCTACAATATGGGTATCAAACGAAAGGGAATGACCCCAGGTTTCATTTTGACCTCGATATATTTCGATAAATTAATCGATAACTGAGTTATCGGTGAAAATGTGATTGCCCAAAAACCTTAAAACTGCCCTACAATATAGGTACTAAACGTAAGGGGATGGCCCCAGGTTTCAATTGGACTTCGATATATTTTGATAAATTTATCGATAACTGAGTTATCGGTGAAAATGTGACTGCCTAAAAAACTTAAAATTGCCCTACAATATGGGTATGAAAGGAAAGGGCATGAGACCGGGATTCATTTTGACTTCGATATATTTCGATAAATTTATCGCTAACTGAGTTATCGGTGAAGATGTGATTGCCCAAATGTTATTGAATAAGAACCTTAAAATTGCCCTACAATATGGGTATCAAACGAAAGGGAATGGCCCCAGGTTTCATTTGAACCTCAGTATATTTCGATAAATTAATGGATAACTGAGTTATCGGTGAAAATATGGTTGCTCAAAAACCTTAAATTTTCCCTACAATATGGGTATGAAAGGAAAGGGCATGAGACCGGGATTCATTTTGACTTCGATATATTTCGATAAATTTATCGCTAACTGAGTTATCGGTGAAGATGTGATTGCCCAAATGTTATTGAATAAGAACCTTAAAATTGCCCTACAATATGGGTATCAAACGAAAGGGAATGGCCCCAGGTTTCATTTGAACCTCAGTATATTTCGATAAATTAATGGATAACTGAGTTATCGGTGAAAATGTGGTTGCTCAAAAACCTTAAATTTTCCCTACAATATGGGTATCAAACGAAAGGGGATGACCACAGGTTTAATTTGGACTTCGATATTTTTCGATAAATTGATCGATAACTGAGTTATCTGTGAAAATGTGATTGCCCAAAAACCTTAAAATTGTCCTACAATGTAGGTACTAAACGAAAGGGGATGGCCCCAGGTTTCAATTGGACTTCGATATATTTCGCTAAATTAATCGATAACTGAGTTATCGGTTAAAATGTTATTGAATAAGAACCTTAAAATTGCCCTACAATATGGGTATGAAACGAAAGGGCATGAGACCGGGTTTCATTTGGACTTCGATATATTTCGATAAATTTATCCATAACTGAGTTATCGGTGAAGATGTGATTGCCCAAATGTTATTGAATAAGAACCTTAAAATTGCCCTACAATATGGGTATCAAACGAAAGGGAATGGCCCCAGGTTTCATTTGAACCTCAGTATATTTCGATAAATTAATGGATAACTGAGTTATCGGTGAAAATGTGGTTGCTCAAAAACTTAAATTTTCCCTACAATATGGGTATCAAACGAAAGGGGATGACCACAGGTTTAATTTGGACTTCGATATTTTTCGATAAATTGATCGATAACTGAGTTATCGGTGAAAATGTGATTGCCCAAAAACCTTAAAATTGCCCTACAATGTAGGTACTAAACGAAAGGGGATGGCCCCAGGTTTCAATTGGACTTCGATATATTTCGCTAAATTAATCGATAACTGAGTTATCGGTTAAAATGTTATTGAATAAGAACCTTAAAATTGCCCTACAATATGGGTATGAAACGAAAGGGCATGAGATCGGGTTTCATTTTGACTTCGTTATATTTCGATAAATTTATCGCTAACCGCTACCGATAACTCAGTGAAGATGTGATTGCCCAAATGTTATTGAATAAGAACCTTAAAATTGCCCTACAATATGGGTATCAAACGAAAGCGAATGGCCCCAGGTTTCATTTGGACCTCGATATATTTCGATAAGTTAATCGATAACTGAGTTATCGGTGAAATTGGTATTGAACAAAAACCTTAAAATTACCCTACAATATGGGTATCAAACGAAAGGGAATGACCCCAGGTTTCATTTTGACCTCGATATATTTCGATAAATTAATCGATAACTGAGTTATTGGTGAAAATGTGATTGCCCAAAAACCTTAAAACTGCCCTACAATTGTCAAAGGATGGTTTTTATCATAAAACATCAACACTCGGTTTTTAATTTAGTTTTTCATTTTTAATATGGTTTTAATTTCACTTTACAAAAATTACATCTTTTTCATTAGAATAAATTTCACAACCCCATTGTTTTCATCGCGTGCTTCTTCTTCGGCTTCTCACGATACTCTCCTTTTTCTCTGCTCTCCTTTTGTTACATAAGGTTGCCAACGGTTCAGTTTAGGTTTCTTTCGTATTGGAGTTGCCAGGATGCTTACAGTCGGCCTTTCCTGACATGGAATCGACCTCGATTTCGTCGTCGGTTGTATAATCATCTACTATTTCATCGGCATCAAGTTCGGGGCAGTATTCGCACCATGGCTTTATTTTGCCGGATTCAAAAACGGATGAAAAATTACGCGACTTTACTTTCATTCCCGGTACATCTTCGATTAGATATCTGTCTTTGTTTAATACCTTGGCGATTTTATACGGACCGCGATATTTCGGCTCTAGTTTTCGCGATTCTCCGGTACTAGCTGGTTCATTTTCAACAATGATTAAATCATTTTCGCGGTACACTCGTGGTTTTGTATGTCTTTCATCGAAACGCTGCTTCCACTTGCTTCTTTCACGCTCGATGTTTTCGAATGCTAAAAGTCGTTTTTCTTCTATTGAAGTTTGCTCGGCGGTATCATCAATGTCATCGTGTACAGCGGCTACTATTTGATTATGCACGATGTCGCGTAAGTTAAAATTGAATATTAACTCGTTGGGACTAAACCCAGACGTTTTGTTTTTTTGAGAATTAATAGAGAATTGCAATGTTCTTAACATTAGATTCCATTCCTTGGGGTTATCGACCGAAGTTCGTAAATAGTTTAGAATAGTTTTATTTGCACGTTCCACTTGCCCGTTGGATCGTGGAGTGCGTACAGCTGTTTTTACGTGTTTGATGCCGTTTTCTTCGCAGTATGTTACAAATGCCTTGGAAGTATAAGCGGTTCCGCGGTCAGAAATAATTTTAACCGGCATTCCGAAGTAGCTGGTTATCTCATTTAACGTATTGAGGACATGAATTGTACGCGTATCGCGTACCGGTTTAACGATAAGGTATTTTGTGAACGGATCTGAAATTGTTAAAACGTAGCAATTTCCTTTCTTGCTACGTATAAACGGTCCGAGGTGATCAATGTGAATCACACGAAAAGGTATAGGTTCGACCGGATCTGTGTGCATCACACCTTCGATTTTCCCGGATTGTGCTTTGCGATAACAACATTCGGTACACGACGCGATATAATTTTTTACATATTTACGCATGCTTGGAAACCAAAACGTTTTACGAATTCGGTCAATGGTCTTTTCCAATGCGTGATGACCCATTTTGTCGTGACAGAGTTGGGTAATGCGCCAACGTACGGCGTTGGGTACAACGAACTTCAACCCATCTTCTTCTTGCCGATACAAGCGATGATTATGAATACGAAAATACTTTTTTACTTCTGGTTCTCGGATTGACTTATTCTGACCTCGCAAAATGGCGAATAATTCTCGTAGCTTAATGTCTTGCAACTGCATGGTATATAACCAATCATTGCTGCCGGATGTTATTTCAAAAATAGAGCCAGCCGTTTCGACGTCTTGGGCTGGTTCATTGGGCGCTCTACTCATAGCGTCTACATGTGATAGTCTGCTGCCCGAACGATGGACGGCTTCAAAATCAAACTCCGAAATTTTCAACCACCAACGTGCGATTTTTGACTTGAGCTCCTTATTGTCGCGTACTTTCGCGACGGCTGAACAATCTGTCACAAGACGAAATTTTTTTCCTAGTAAATAGATGCGAAAACGTTCGAGTACTTCAACCACAGCGAGAGCTTCCAACTCATACGAATGATAGCGGCTTTCGGTTTCAGTACAGTGACGACTATAATACATGGTTGGCTGCCATGTTTTACCATCGGTCGACTGCATCAAAACTCCTGCGAGGCCGACACTGCTCGCATCTGTATGAACCTCATGACAAGCAGATTGATTATATAGAGCCAATACTGGGGCGGTTGCTAAAAGATCGATAATACGTTCGAACGATTTCTGTTGCAGTTCGGACCAATGAAATGAGGTCTGTTCTGTTTTGCGTAAAAGTGTGGTTAAAGGTGTGGTTATTAACGAATAATCTGGCACGAATTTCCTAGAAAACCCAGTTAGTCCCAAAAACCGTCGTAGTTCTGTAATATTCGTAGGTGTGGGGAAGTTTTTAATTGCAGATACCTTACGACTACCAGGCATTATACCATCCTCGGTAATAACGTGCCCGAGATATTCGAGTCTCGTTTCCAAAAATTTGCATTTATCGAGCCTCAACGTCAAACCACTTTCTTTCAAGAGACTCAGAAACTTTTCGAGACGTTGCAACCCTTCTTCGATGGTGCGGCTTGGTATAATTACATCATCTAAATATGCAAGGACTTCGCCAGATTTCATTTTACCAACCAATTTATTCATTACAGTTTAAAAAATAGCCGGGGCGTTCACTAGACCAAACGGCATTCGATTGAACTCATAGTGACCGTCGTTGGTCACAAATGCGGTAAAAGGTTTTGATTTTTCGTCGAGTTCAATTTGGTAATATCCCATACGTAGGTCTAATATTGAAAAATATTTATTACCTGATAGTTGGGCGAAGTGCTCATCCATAACTGGCATAGGAAACGACGTTTTAGTGGTTATTTTGTTCAGACACCTGTAGTCTACGCATAATCTGTGCTCCCCATTTTGTTTTTGCACAAGGACAATTGGCGATGCATACGGAGATTCGGAATGGCGTATGATTCCATTATCTATTAGCTCTTTTACGATATCCGACACGATAGCGCGTTTGGAAAACGGTATACGATATGGTTTCATATTCACCGGAGTTTGCGAATTAAGTTCAATTGTCATTTTCATTAGCTTACAACAGCCAAGTTCGGAAACTTTTTCAGAAAAAACTTCACGGTAGGACTTTAGTAGATTTTCGAGATTGACAAAAGCATTTGTGTCAAGATTTGCACACGCGCGTATGTTCATAACTTTCTCTATATGACACTGACCGTTCTCAATAACAAGCCTGTTTCCGTTTTTACACAAACTATCCGTTCCGAGTAGCACATTTTCATTTAACAAATTATCAGTTACGATTAAGGCATCACTTTCAATTTTCTCTCGGTCTATTTCAATTAGTGTGTCAATTTTTTCGTGGCATAATACTTTACTTCCCCCAAATCCACTTAGCGTAACCGAGCATGGTGTAGGGATTCCGAGTTCGCGAGCAAACGTTTGCTTAACGAGGGTACGCGTACTTCCGGGATCTATAAACGAATTCGTCGGACGCCCGTTAATCTTTATTTGTTTGATAATACCGTCTACACTGTGGATTGGTACCGGCTCCGGACTATGGTTAATAGCTTTCACTGAGTTTGTAACTTTCACCGGGCAATTCTCCGTAACGTGGTTTGTGCGTTGACATGTCATGCACCGAGCCTTTTTCTGCGGATCTGGGCAGTTCATCGAGTAATGCCCCATTTTAAGGCAATTGTAGCACTTAACATCTTCAATGGGTTTCGAACCCATGTTAGAAGAAACCGATTTCACATTTGTTGTTGTCACAGGTTTTGGTTTGGATTGGTTATACGTTTTGACTTCGTTAAAAATGTTATAATTGTTTATGTCGCGCAATAGATCAATACACTGAACGTAATTATTTGATATCTTTTTCTTTAAACCCTCATCGTTAATACCATTTATTATGTGAATCGTTATATCGTTTTCGGATATATTACGAGTTTTCCCGTACGCGACCATGCGATAATAAAATTCTTGTGGGGTTTCGTTTATCCCTCTTTTCATTTGCGACATCTTAATGTGCACATCCGCGACACTTTGAACGCATGGAAAATCAGCAATTAAACGATTAGAAAAGTCTGACCACGAATTAAACACGACCTGCGCTGAATCAATCCATTGCCTAGCAGGCCCTTGCATTCTCTGAACCACCGCACAAAGTAAGGTATAGTCATCGATGCCGTAAGAACTGCGCAACATATCTACACGGCGTACAAATTGAGCCGCGGTCAATGATGAGCTGGATAATGGATTAAATGACGGTAGAAGTTCGATTATTTCGCGTACGTTTAACGGTCGCGGTTGCCAAATCTGCTGCTGAGGCGGATATGCGAAATTAGAGCACACCGGTTGTGTTGTATAATTTGTATACGGTAAATAATTAACGTTCGGTTGGAAAACGGGTTGTGGGTTATAGCAATTTGAATTTATTGGCATTGAATACGATACCGGCGGGCACTGAATATTTCCGATTGAATTATTCACGGTCCCGATCCCTAATGGATTAGTTGACAATTGTTGAGATGCATACGCAGTTGGTGCCTGTAGCGGTGCCACCAAAGATTGCAAGGTTTGTACATTTGTATTTAAAGGCAATGTATGTGTATCTATTGGTGAAGATATACACTGTGGTACAAAGTCTTTCGATGTAACAGCGATTTGTAATTGTTGCATTTCGCGTATTGTTTTCTCTAATTCCGCTACACGTTGTGATAATATTGAGCTTGCGCTTTCAAAATTTTCTTCCATTCGTTTATAATCTTCTAACCGTTTGATTAATGCATTTTTATTTCCACTGCAGGTGAGTCCTGCTTCTTTGCAGAGCTTTCGTAGCTCAACCACGGTTGAAGATCGTATATCTTCCATTATTTTTGTTTGTTTATTTGTTTACACAAAAATGTCACTTTCTTTTATTGCAGCGAACGAATTGCGAATTTATACAAAACAAAATGCATAAATGCCATTAAATACGTTTAGGTGCAGCGAGCACCAATTCTTATTACACAAATTCTTATTGGAACACGTATCAAAACCAGTATTTACGACGAGTTATTGTTCGTTAATTTGCGACTGCGAAGCAAATTTTTTTTTTTGGTGAATTGCGACTGCGCCGCTCACGTTGACGTCTGCGGCGCGATGTGGATTTTGTTGGTTTGTGACTACGGCACAAAGGTTTATCTCGTTGATTTGCGACTGCAGCGCAAACGTTGCAAAGAAAATAATAACAAAGCGTTGTATATTTTTATTTAGATTTCCTTACGATATTCTACGATTATTACGTGTGCTGGACGATATATTTACATACATATGTATGTATGCATACTCAATGTTTTTGTTTTCGTTTGTAGTTTTTCGGTCTAACTAGAATACGTTCTACACGCCTTTGCTTATTGTGGCTGCGGCACAATGCGTTCCAAAGAAATAGCGAATCAGTGGAAAAATAGAAAATAATAACATACACACAACTTTGACTCGTCGATGTCAAAAAGCGGATGGTTAAAACGCAATGTTATTTTCAACGAGCTGCTTTTGACTTATTCGTGCGCAGCGAACAACGACACAAAAGAAATTTAAAAGAACGAACGAAATGAAAATTTTCAAATTCAACGGCGAACACGACAGCGAAGCGACTCGGAGAAGTCTCAAATTCCACGAATGCACTAGCGGAGTCTCAACTTTACTTGTATATATGCAAATTTGATTATCTTCAATATTTTTGACACAATCAATTGTATTCATGCAACTTTTAACACATTTGCTCAATATTCTTAGTATGTGGTTTACAAAATTATCAAGATAACTTTTGTTTTATTTTTTTCTTTTTTTAATGAACATTCACTCTTCACTTTTTTTTTTTTTTTTGTGTGTGGGCGGGATCACGTCCAACTTCTGAAGCTGTCAAAGGATGGTTTTTATCATAAAACATCAACACTCGGTTTTTAATTTAGTTTTTCATTTTTAATATGGTTTTAATTTCACTTTACAAAAATTACATCTTTTTCATTAGAATAAATTTCACAACCCCATCGTTTTCATCGCGTGCGTCTTCTTCGGCTTCTCACGATACTCTCCTTTTTCTCTGCTCTCCTTTTGTTACATAAGGTTGCCAACGGTTCAGTTTAGGTTTCTTTCGTATTGGAGTTGCCAGGATGCTTACACAATATAGGTACTAAACGTAAGGGGATGGCCCCAGGTTTCAATTGGACTTCGATATATTTTGATAAATTTATCGATAACTGAGTTATCGGTGAAAATGTGATTGCCCAAAAAACTTAAAATTGCCCTACAATATGGGTATGAAAGGAAAGGGCATGAGACCGGGATTCATTTTGACTTCGATATATTTCGATAAATTTATCGCTAACTGAGTTATCGGTGAAGATGTGATTGCCCAAATGTTATTGAATAAGAACCTTAAAATTGCCCTACAATATGGGTATCAAACGAAAGGGAATGGCCCCAGGTTTCATTTGAACCTCAGTATATTTCGATAAATTAATGGATAACTGAGTTATCGGTGAAAATGTGGTTGCTCAAAAACCTTAAATTTTCCCTACAATATGGGTATCAAACGAAAGGGGATGACCCCAGGTTTCATTTGGACTTCGATATTTTTCGATAAATTGATCTATAACTGAGTTATCGGTGAAAATGTGGTTGCCCAAAAACCTTAAAACTGCCCTACAATATAGGTACTAAACGAAAGGGGATGGCCCCAGGTTTCAATTGGACTTCGATATATTTTGATAAATTTATCGATAACTGAGTTATCGGTGAAAATGTGATTGCCCAAAAAACTTAAAATTTCCCTACAATATGGGTATGAAAGGAAAGGGCATGAGACCGGGATTCATTTTGACTTCGATATATTTCGATAAATTTAACGCTAACTGAGTTATCGGTGAAGATGTGATTGCCCAAATGTTATTGAATAAGAACCTTAAAATTGCCCTACAATATGGGTATCAAACGAAAGGGAATGGCCCCAGGTTTCATTTGGACCTCGATATATTTCGATAAGTTAATCGATAACTGAGTTATCGGTGAAAATGTGGTGGTGGGGATGGCCCCAGGTTTCAATTGGACTTCGATATATTTTGATAAATTGATCGATAACTGAGTTATCGGTGAAAATGTGATTGCCCATAAATCTTAAAATTGCCCTACAATATGGGTATGAAACGAAAGGGCATGAGATCGGGTTTCATTTTGACTTCGATATATTTCGATAAATTTATCGCTAACTTAGTTATCGGTGAAGATGTGATTGCCCAAAAGTTATTGAATAAGAACCTTAAAATTGCCCTACAATATGGGTATCAAACGAAAGTGAATGGCCCCAGGTTTCATTTGGACCTCGATATATTTCGATAAGTTAATCGATAACTGAGTTATCGGTGAAAATGTGGTTGCTCAAAAACCTTAAATTTTCCCCACAATATGAATATCAAACGAAAGGGGATGGCCCCAGGTTTCATTTGGACTTCAATATATTTCGATAAATTTATCGATAACTGAGTTATCGGTGAACAAAAAACTTAAAATTACCCTACAATATGAATATTAAACGAACGGGAATGGCCCCAGGTTTCATTTTGACTTCGATATTTTTCGATAAATTGATCGATAACTGAGTTATCGGTGAAAATGTGATTGCCCAAAAACCTTAAAATTGCCCTACAATGTAGGTACTAAACGAAAGGGGATGGCCCCAGGTTTCAATTGGACTTCGATATATTTCGATAAATTTATCGATAACTGAATTATCGGTGAAAATGTGATTGCCCAAAAGCCTTAAAATTGCCCTACAATATGGGTATGAAACGAAAGGGCATGAGACCGGGTTTCATTTGGACTTCGATTTATTTCGATAAATTTATCCATAACTGAGTTATCGGTGAAGATGTGATTGCCCAAAAACTTTAAAATTGGACTTGGATATATTTCGATAAATTAATCGATAACTGAGTTATCGGTTAAAATGTTATTGAATAAGAACCTTAAAATTGCCCTACAATATGGGTATCAAACGAAAGGGAATGGCCCCAGGTTTCATTTGGACCTCAATATATTTCGATAAATCAATGGATAACTGAGTTATCGGTGAAAATGTGGTTGCTCAAAAACCTAAAATTTTCCCTACGATATGGGTATCAAACGAAAGGGGATGACCACAGGTTTAATTTGGACTTCGATATTTTTCGATAAATTGATCTATAACTGAGTTATCGGTGAAAATGTGATTGCTCAAAAACCTTAAAATTGCCCTACAATGTAGGTACTAAACGAAAGGGGATGGCCCCAGGTTTCAATTGGACTTCGATATATTTCGCTAAATTAATCGATAACTGAGTTATCGGTTAAAATGTTATTGAATAAGAACCTTAAAATTGCCCTACAATATGGGTATGAAACGAAAGGGCATGAGACCGGGTTTCATTTGGACGTCGATATATTTCGATAAATTTATCCATAACTGAGTTATCGGTGAAGATGTGATTGCCCAAAAACTTTAAAATTGGACTTGGATATATTTCGATAAATTAATCGATAACTGAGTTATCGGTTAAAATGTTATTGAATAAGAACCTTAAAATTGCCGTACAATATGAGTATCAAACGAAGGGGAATGGCCCCAGGTTTCATTTGGACTTCGATTTTTTTCGATAAATTGACCGATAAATGAGTTATCGGTGAAAATGTGATTGCCCAACAACCTTAAAATTGCCCTACAATATATGTAGGTACTAAATGAAAGGGGATGGCCCCAGGTTTCGATTGGATTTCGATATTTTTCGATAAATTGATCGATAACTGAGTTATCGGTGAAAATTTGATTGCCCAAAAAACTGAAAATTGCCCTACAATATGGGTATGAAAGGAAAGGGCATGAGACCGGGATTCATTTTGACTTCGATATATTTCCATAAATTTATCGCTAACTGAGTTATCGGTGAAGATGTCATGGCCCAAATGTTATTGAATAAGAACCTTAAAATTGCCCTACAATATGGGTATCAAACGAAAGGGAATGGCCCCAGGTTTCATTTGGACCTCGATATATTTCGATAAGTTAATCGATAACTGAGTTATCGGTGAAAATGTGGTGGTGGGGATTGCCCCAGGTTTCAATTGGACTACGATATATTTTGATAAATTTATCGATAACTGATTTATCGGTGAAAATGTGATTGCCCATAAATCTTAAAATTGCCCTACAATATGGGTATGAAACGAAAGGGGATGGCCCCAGGTTTCATTTGGACCTCAATATATTTCGATAAATCAATGGATAACTGAGTTATCGGTGAAAATGTGGTTGCTCAAAAACCTTAAATTTTCCCTACGATATTGGTATCAAACGAAAGGGGATGACCACAGGTTTAATTTGGACTTCGATATTTTTCGATAAATTGATCGATAACTGAGTTATCGGTGAAAATGTGATTGCCCAAAAACCTTAAAATTGCCCTACAATGTAGGTGCTAAACGAAAGGGGATGGCCCCAGGTTTCAATTGGACTTCGATATATTTCGCTAAATTAATCGATAACTGAGTTATCGGTTAAAATGTTATTGAATAAGAACCCTAAAATTGCCCTACAATATGGGTATGAAACGAAAGGGCATGAGACCGGGTTTCATTCGGACTTCGATATATTTCGATAAATTTATCGATAACTGAGTTATCGGTGAAGATGTGATTGCCCAAAAACTTTAAAATTGGACTTCGATATATTTCGTTAAATTAATTGATAACTGAGTTGTCGGTTAAATGTTATTAAATAAGAACCTTAAAATTGCCCTACAATATGAGTATCAAACGAAGGGGAATGGCTCCAGGTTTCATTTGGACTTCGATTTTTTTCGATAAATTGACCGATAACTGAGTTATCGGTGAAAATGTGTTTGCCCAAAAACCTTAAAACTGCCCTACAATATAGGTACTAAGCGAAAGGGGATGGCCCCAGGTTTCAATTGGACTTCGATATATTTTGATAAATTTATCGATAACTGAGTTATCGGTGAAAATGTGATTGCCCAAAAACTTAAAATTGCCCTACAATATGGGTATGAAAGGAAAGGGCATGAGACCGGGATTCATTTTGACTTCGATATATTTCGATAAATTTATCGCTAACTGAGTTATCGGTGAAGATGTGATTGCCCAAATGTTATTGAATAAGAACCTTAAAATTGCCCTACAATATGGGTATCAAACGAAAGGGAATGGCCCCAGGTTTCATTTGGACCTCGATATATTTCGATAAGTTAATCGATAACTGAGTTATCGGTGAAAATGTGGTGGTGGGGATGGCCCCAGGTTTCAATTGGACTTCGATATATTTTGATAAATTTATCGATAACTGAGTTATCGGTGAAAGTGTGATTGCCCATAAATCTTAAAATTGCCCTACAATGTGGGTATGAAACGAAAGGGCATGAGATCGGGTTTCATTTTGACTTCGATATATTTCGATAAATTTATCGCTAACTGAGTTATCGGTGAAGATGTGATTGCACAAAAGTTATTGAATAAGAACCTTAAAATTGCCCTACAATATGGGTATCAAACGAAAGGGAATGGCCCCAGGTTTCACTTGGACCTCAATATATTTCGATAAATTAATGGATAACTGAGTTATCAGTGAAAATGTGGTTGCTCAAAAACCTTAAATTTTCCCTACAATATGGGTATCAAACGAAAGGGGATGACCCCAGGTTTCATTTGGACTTCGATAAATTTCGATAAATTTATCCATAACTGAAGTATCGATGAAGATGTGATTGCCCAAAAACTTTAAAATTGGACTTGGATATATTTCGATAAATTAATCGATAACTGAGTTATCGGTTAAAATGTTATTGAATAAGAACCTTAAAATTGCCGTACAATATGAGTATCAAACGAAGGGGAATGGCCCCAGGTTTCATTTGGACTTCGATTTTTTTCGATAAATTGACCGATAAATGAGTTATCGGTGAAAATGTATGTAGGTACTAAATGAAAGGTTTCGATTGGATTTCGATATTTTTCGATAAATTGATCGATAACTGAGTTATCGGTGAAAATGTGATTGCCCAAAAAACTGAAAATTGCCCTACAATATGGGTATGAAAGGAAAGGGCATGAGACCGGGATTCATTTTGACTTCGATATATTTATATATATTGTTATTGAATAAGAACCTTAAAATTGCCCTACAATATGGGTATCAAACGAAAGGGAATGGCCCCAGGTTTCATTTGGACCTCGATATATTTCGATAAGTTAATCGATAACTGAGTTATCGATGAAAATGTGGTGGTGGGGATGGGCCCAGGTTTCAATTGGACTACGATATATTTTGATAAATTTATCGATAACTGATTTATCGGTGAAAATGTGATTGCCCATAAATCTTAAAATTGCCCTACAATATGGGTATGAAACGAAAGGGGATGGCCCCAGGTTTCATTTGGACCTCAATATATTTCGATAAATCTATGGATAACTGAGTTATCGGTGAAAATGTGGTTGCTCAAAAACCTTAAATTTTCCCTACGATATTGGTATCAAACGAAAGGGGATGACCACAGGTTTAATTTGGACTTCGATATTTTTCGATAAATTGATCGATAACTGAGTTATCGGTGAAAATGTGATTGCCCAAAAACCTTAAAATTGCCCTACAATGTAGGTGCTAAACGAAAGGGGATGGCCCCAGGTTTCAATTGGACTTCGATATATTTCGCTAAATTAATCGATAACTGAGTTATCGGTTAAAATGTTATTGAATAAGAACCCTAAAATTGCCCTACAATATGGGTATGAAACGAAAGGGCATGAGACCGGGTTTCATTCGGACTTCGATATATTTCGATAAATTTATCGATAACTGAGTTATCGGTGAAGATGTGATTGCCCAAAAACTTTAAAATTGGACTTCGATATATTTCGTTAAATTAATTGATAACTGAGTTGTCGGTTAAATGTTATTGAATAAGAACCTTAAAATTGCCCTACAATATGAGTATCAAACGAAGGGGAATGGCTCCAGGTTTCATTTGGACTTCGATTTTTTTCGATAAATTGACCGATAACTGAGTTATCGGTGAAAATGTGTTTCCCCAAAAACCTTAAAACAATATAGGTACTAAGCGAAAGGGGATGGCCCCAGGTTTCAATTGGACTTCGATATATTTTGATAAATTTATTGAATAAGAACCCTAAAATTGCCCTACAATATGGGTATGAAACGAAAGGGCATGAGACCGGGTTTCATTCGGACTTCGATATATTTCGATAAATTTATCGATAACTGAGTTATCGGTGAAGATGTGATTGCCCAAAAACTTTAAAATTGGACTTCGATATATTTCGTTAAATTAATTGATAACTGAGTTGTCGGTTAAATGTTATTGAATAAGAACCTTAAAATTGCCCTACAATATGAGTATCAAACGAAGGGGAATGGCTCCAGGTTTCATTTGGACTTCGATTTTTTTCGATAAATTGACCGATAACTGAGTTATCGGTGAAAATGTGTTTCCCCAAAAACCTTAAAACTGCCCTACAATATAGGTACTAAGCGAAAGGGGATGGCCCCAGGTTTCAATTGGACTTCGCTATATTTTGATAAATTTATCGATAACTGAGTTATCGGTGAAAATGTGATTGCCCAAAAAACTTAAAATTGCCCTACAATATGGGTATGAAAGGAAAGGGCATGAGACCGGGATTCATTTTGACTTCGATATATTTCGATAAATTTATCGCTAACTGAGTTATCGGTGAAGATATGATTGCCCAAATGTTATTGAATAAGAACCTTAAAATTGCCCTACAATATGGGTATCAAACGAAAGGGAATGGCCCCAGGTTTCATTTGGACCTCGATATATTTCGATAAGTTAATCGATAACTGAGTTATCGGTGAAAATGTGGTGGTGGGGATGGCCCCAGGTTTCAATTGGACTTCGATATATTTTGATAAATTTATCGATAACTGAGTTATCGGTGAAAGTGTGATTGCCCATAAATCTTAAAATTGCCCTACAATGTGGGTATGAAACGAAAGGGCATGAGATCGGGTTTCATTTTGACTTCGATATATTTCGATAAATTTATCGCTAACTGAGTTATCGGTGAAGATGTGATTGCACAAAAGTTATTGAATAAGAACCTTAAAATTGCCCTACAATATGGGTATCAAACGAAAGGGAATGGCCCCAGGTTTCATTTGGACCTCAATATATTTCGATAAATTAATGGATAACTGAGTTATCAGTGAAAATGTGGTTGCTCAAAAACCTTAAATTTTCCCTACAATATGGGTATCAAACGAAAGGGGATGACCCCAGGTTTCATTTGGACTTCGATATTTTTCGATAAATTGATCTATAACTGAGTTATCGGTGAAAATGTGGTTGCCCAAAAACCTTAAAACTGCCCTACAATATAGGTACTAAACGAAAGGGGATGGCCCCAGGTTTCAATTGGGCTTCGATATATTTTGATAAATTTATCGATAACTGAGTTATCGGTGAAAATGTGATTGCCCAAAAAACTTAAAATTGCCCTACAATATGGGTATGAAAGGAAAGGGCATGAGACCGGGATTCATTTTGACTTCGATATATTTCGATAAATTTATCGCTAACTGAGTTATCGGTGAAGATGTGATTGCCCAAATGTTATTGAATAAGAACCTTAAAATTGCCCTACAATATGGGTATCAAACGAAAGGGAATGGCCCCAGGTTTCATTTGGACCTCGATATATTTCGATAAGTTAATCGATAACTGAGTTATCGGTGAAAATGTGGTGGTGGGGATGGCACGGGTTTCAATTGGACTTCGATATATTTTGTTAAATTTATCGATAACTGAGTTATCGGTGAAAATGTGATTGCCCATAAATCTTAAAATTGCCCTACAATATGGGTATGAAACGAAAGGGCATGAGACCGGGTTTCATTTGGACTTCGATATATTTCGATAAATTTATCCATAACTGAGTTATCGGTGAAGATGTGATTGCCCAAAAACTTTAAAATTGGACTTGGATATATTTCGATAAATTAATCGATAACTGAGTTATCGGTTAAAATGTTATTGAATAAGAACCTTAAAATTGCCGTACAATATGAGTATCAAACGAAGGGGAATGGCCCCAGGTTTCATTTGGACTTCGATTTTTTTCGATAAATTGACCGATAAATGAGTTATCGGTGAAAATGTGATTGCCCAACAACCTTAAAATTGCCCTACAATATATGTAGGTACTAAATGAAAGGGGATGGCCCCAGGTTTCGATTGGATTTCGATATTTTTCGATAAATTGATCGATAACTGAGTTATCGGTGAAAATGTGATTGCCCAAAAAACTGAAAATTGCCCTTCAATATGGGTATGAAAGGAAAGGGCATGAGACCGGGATTCATTTTGACTTCGATATATTTCCATAAATTTATCGCTAACTGAGTTATCGGTGAAGATGTCATGGCCCAAATGTTATTGAATAAGAACCTTAAAATTGCCCCACAATATGGGTATCAAACGAAAGGGAATGGCCCCAGGTTTCATTTGGACCTCGATATATTTCGATAAGTTAATCGATAACTGAGTTATCGGTGAAAATGTGGTGGTGGGGATGGCCCCAGGTTTCAATTGGACTACGATATATTTTGATAAATTTATCGATAACTGATTTATCGGTGAAAATGTGATTGCCCATAAATCTTAAAATTGCCCTACAATATGGGTATGAAACGAAAGGGGATGGCCCCAGGTTTCATTTGGACCTCAATATATTTCGATAAATCTATGGATAACTGAGTTATCGGTGAAAATGTGGTTGCTCAAAAACCTTAAATTTTCCCTACGATATTGGTATCAAACGAAAGGGGATGACCACAGGTTTAATTTGGACTTCGATATTTTTCGATAAATTGATCGATAACTGAGTTATCGGTGAAAATGTGATTGCCCAAAAACCTTAAAATTGCCCTACAATGTAGGTGCTAAACGAAAGGGGATGGCCCCAGGTTTCAATTGGACTTCGATATATTTCGCTAAATTAATCGATAACTGAGTTATCGGTTAAAATGTTATTGAATAAGAACCCTAAAATTGCCCTACAATATGGGTATGAAACGAAAGGGCATGAGACCGGGTTTCATTCGGACTTCGATATATTTCGATAAATTTATCGATAACTGAGTTATCGGTGAAGATGTGATTGCCTAAAAACTTTAAAATTGGACTTCGATATATTTCGTTAAATTAATTGATAACTGAGTTGTCGGTTAAATGTTATTGAATAAGAACCTTAAAATTGCCCTACAATATGAGTATCAAACGAAGGGGAATGGCTCCAGGTTTCATTTGGACTTCGATTTTTTTCGATAAATTGACCGATAACTGAGTTATCGGTGAAAATGTGTTTGCCCAAAAACCTTAAAACTGCCCTACAATATAGGTACTAAGCGAAAGGGGATGGCCCCAGGTTTCAATTGGACTTCGATATATTTTGATAAATTTATCGATAACTGAGTTATCGGTGAAAATGTGGTGGTGGGGATGGCCCCAGGTTTCAATTGGACTTCGATATATTTTGATAAATTTATCGATAACTGAGTTATCGGTGAAAGTGTGATTGCCCATAAATCTTAATATTGCCCTACAATGTGGGTATGAAACGAAAGGGCATGAGATCGGGTTTCATTTTGACTTCGATATATTTCGATAAATTTATCGCTAACTGAGTTATCGGTGAAGATGTGATTGCACAAAAGTTATTGAATAAGAACCTTAAAATTGCCCTACAATATGGGTATCAAACGAAAGGGAATGGCCCCAGGTTTCATTTGGACCTCAATATATTTCGATAAATTAATGGATAACTGAGTTATCAGTGAAAATGTGGTTGCTCAAAAACCTTAAATTTTCCCTACAATATGGGTATCAAACGAAAGGGGATGACCCCAGGTTTCATTTGGACTTCGATATTTTTCGATAAATTGATCTATAACTGAGTTATCGGTGAAAATGTGGTTGCCCAAAAACCTTAAAACTGCCCTACAATATAGGTACTAAACGAAAGGGGATGGCCCCAGGTTTCAATTGGGCTTCGATATATTTTGATAAATTTATCGATAACTGAGTTATCGGTGAAAATGTGATTGCCCAAAAAACTTAAAATTGCCCTACAATATGGGTATGAAAGGAAAGGGCATGAGACCGGGATTCATTTTGACTTCGATATATTTCGATAAATTTATCGCTAACTGAGTTATCGGTGAAGATGTGATTGCCCAAATGTTATTGAATAAGAACCTTAAAATTGCCCTACAATATGGGTATCAAACGAAAGGGAATGGCCCCAGGTTTCATTTGGACCTCGATATATTTCGATAAGTTAATCGATAACTGAGTTATCGGTGAAAATGTGGTGGTGGGGATGGCCCCAGGTTTCAATTGGACTTCGATATATTTTGTTAAATTTATCGATAACTGAGTTATCGGTGAAAATGTGATTGCCCATAAATCTTAAAATTGCCCTACAATATGGGTATGAAACGAAAGGGCATGAGACCGGGTTTCATTTGGACTTCGATATATTTCGATAAATTTATCCATAACTGAGTTATCGGTGAAGATGTGATTGCCCAAAAACTTTAAAATTGGACTTGGATATATTTCGATAAATTAATCGATAACTGAGTTATCGGTTAAAATGTTATTGAATAAGAACCTTAAAATTGCCGTACAATATGAGTATCAAACAAAGGGGAATGGCCCCAGGTTTCATTTTGACTTCGATTTTTTTCGATAAATTGACCGATAAATGAGTTATCGGTGAAAATGTGATTGCCCAACAACCTTAAAATTGCCCTACAATATATGTAGGTACTAAATGAAAGGGGATGGCCCCAGGTTTCGAATGGATTTCGATATTTTTCGATAAATTGATCGATAACTGAGTTATCGGTGAAAATGTGATTGCCCAAAAAACTGAAAATTGCCCTTCAATATGGGTATGAAAGGAAAGGGCATGAGACCGGGATTCATTTTGACTTCGATATATTTCCATAAATTTATCGCTAACTGAGTTATCGGTGAAGATGTCATGGCCCAAATGTTATTGAATAAGAACCTTAAAATTGCCCTACAATATGGGTATCAAACGAAAGGGAATGGCCCCAGGTTTCATTTGGACCTCGATATATTTCGATAAGTTAATCGATAACTGAGTTATCGGTGAAAATGTGGTGGTGGGGATGGCCCCAGGTTTCAATTGGACTACGATATATTTTGATAAATTTATCGATAACTGATTTATCGGTGAAAATGTGATTGCCCATAAATCTTAAAATTGCCCTACAATATGGGTATGAAACGAAAGGGGATGGCCCCAGGTTTCATTTGGACCTCAATATATTTCGATAAATCTATGGATAACTGAGTTATCGGTGAAAATGTGGTTGCTCAAAAACCTTAAATTTTCCCTACGATATTGGTATCAAACGAAAGGGGATGACCACAGGTTTAATTTGGACTTCGATATTTTTCGATAAATTGATCGATAACTGAGTTATCGGTGAAAATGTGATTGCCCAAAAACCTTAAAATTGCCCTACAATGTAGGTGCTAAACGAAAGGGGATGGCCCCAGGTTTCAATTGGACTTCGATATATTTCGCTAAATTAATCGATAACTGAGTTATCGGTTAAAATGTTATTGAATAAGAACCCTAAAATTGCCCTACAATATGGGTATGAAACGAAAGGGCATGAGACCGGGTTTCATTCGGACTTCGATATATTTCGATAAATTTATCGATAACTGAGTTATCGGTGAAGATGTGATTGCCCAAAAACTTTAAAATTGGACTTCGATATATTTCGTTAAATTAATTGATAACTGAGTTGTCGGTTAAATGTTATTGAATAAGAACCTTAAAATTGCCCTACAATATGAGTATCAAACGAAGGGGAATGGCTCCAGGTTTCATTTGGACTTCGATTTTTTTCGATAAATTGACCGATAACTGAGTTATCGGTGAAAATGTGTTTGCCCAAAAACCTTAAAACTGCCCTACAATATAGGTACTAAGCGAAAGGGGATGGCCCCAGGTTTCAATTGGACTTCGATATATTTTGATAAATTTATCGATAACTGAGTTATCGGTAAAAATGTGATTGCCCAAAAAACTTAAAATTGCCCTACAATATGGGTATGAAAGGAAAGGGCATGAGACCGGGATTCATTTTGACTTCGATATATTTCGATAAATTTATCGCTAACTGAGTTATCGGTGAAGATGTGATTGCCCAAATGTTATTGAATAAGAACCTTAAAATTGCCCTACAATATGGGTATCAAACGAAAGGGAATGGCCCCAGGTTTCATTTGGACCTCGATATATTTCGATAAGTTAATCGATAACTGAGTTATCGGTGAAAATGTGGTGGTGGGGATGGCCCCAGGTTTCAATTGGACTTCGATATATTTTGATAAATTTATCGATAACTGAGTTATCGGTGAAAGTCTGATTGCCCATAAATCTTAAAATTGCCCTACAATGTGGGTATGAAACGAAAGGGCATGAGATCGGGTTTCATTTTGACTTCGATATATTTCGATAAATTTATCGCTAACTGAGTTATCGGTGAAGATGTGATTGCACAAAAGTTATTGAATAAGAACCTTAAAATTGCCCTACAATATGGGTATCAAACGAAAGGGAATGGCCCCAGGTTTCATTTGGACCTCAATATATTTCGATAAATTAATGGATAACTGAGTTATCAGTGAAAATGTGGTTGCTCAAAAACCTTAAATTTTCCCTACAATATGGGTATCAAACGAAAGGGGATGACCCCAGGTTTCATTTGGACTTCGATATTTTTCGATAAATTGATCTATAACTGAGTTATCGGTGAAAATGTGGTGGTGGGGATGGCCCCAGGTTTCAATTGGGCTTCGATATATTTTGATAAATTTATCGATAACTGAGTTATCGGTGAAAATGTGATTGCCCAAAAAACTTAAAATTGCCCTACAATATGGGTATGAAAGGAAAGGGCATGAGACCGGGATTCATTTTGACTTCGATATATTTCGATAAATTTATCGCTAACTGAGTTATCGGTGAAGATGTGATTGCCCAAATGTTATTGAATAAGAACCTTAAAATTGCCCTACAATATGGGTATCAAACGAAAGGGAATGGCCCCAGGTTTCATTTGGACCTCGATATATTTCGATAAGTTAATCGATAACTGAGTTATCGGTGAAAATGTGATGGTGGGGATGGTCCCAGGTTTCAATTGGACTTCGATATATTTTGATAAATTTATCGATAACTGAGTTATCGGTGAAAATGTGATTGCCCATAAATCTTAAAATTGTCCTACAATATGGGTATGAAACGAAAGGGCATGAGATCGGGTTTCATTTTGACTTCGATATATTTCGATAAATTTATCCATAACTGAGTTATCGGTGAAGATGTGATTGCCCAAAAACTTTAAAATTGGACTTGGATATATTTCGATAAATTAATCGATAACTGAGTTATCGGTTAAAATGTTATTGAATAAGAACCTTAAAATTGCCCTACAATATGGGTATCAAACGAAAGGGAATGGCCCCAGGTTTCATTTGGACCTCAATATATTTCGATAAATCAATGGATAACTGAGTTATCGGTGAAAATGTGGTTGCTCAAAAACCTAAAATTTTCCCTACGATATGGGTATCAAACGAAAGGGGTTGACCACAGGTTTAATTTGGACTTCGATATTTTTCGATAAATTGATCGATAACTGAGTTATCGGTGAAAATGTGATTGCCCAAAAACCTTAAAATTGCCCTACAATGTAGGTACTAAACGAAAGGGGATGGCCCCAGGTTTCAATTGGACTTCGATATATTTCGCTAAATTAATCGATAACTGAGTTATCGGTTAAAATGTTATTGAATGAGAACCTTAAAACTGCCCTACAATATGGGTATGAAACGAAAGGGCATGAGACCGGGTTTCATTTGGACTTCGATATATTTCGATAAATTTATCGATAACTGAGTTATCGGTGAAGATGTGATTGCCCAAAAACTTTAAAATTGGACTTCGATATATTTCGTAATTTTCGATAACTGAGTTATCGGTTAAAATGTTATTGAATAAGAACCTTAAAATTGCCCTACAATATGAGTATCAAACGAAGGGGAATGGCCCAAGGTTTCATTTGGACTTCGATATTTTTCGATAAATTGACCGATAACTGAGTTGTTATCGGTGAAAATGTGATTGCCCAACAACCTTAAAATTGCCCTACAATATAGGTACTAAACGAAAGGGGCTGGCCCCAGGTTTCAATTGGACTTCGATATATTTCTATAAATTTATCGATAACTGAATTATCGGTTAAAATGTTATTGAATAAGAACCTTAAAATTGCCCTACAATATGGGTATGAAACGAAAGGGCATGAGATCGGGTTTCATTTTGACTTCGTTATATTTCGATAAATTTATCGCTAACTGAGTTACCGGTGAAGATGTGATTGCCCAAATGTCATTGAATAAGAACCTTAAAATTGCCCTACAATATGGGTATCAAACGAAAGCGAATGGCCCCAGGTTTCATTTGGACCTCGATATATTTCGATAAGTTAATCGATAACTGAGTTATCGGTGAAATTGGAATTGAACAAAAACCTTAAAATTACCCTACAATATGGGTATCAAACGAAAGGGAATGACCCCAGGTTTCATTTTGACCTCGATATATTTCGATAAATTATCGATAACTGAGTTACCGGTGAATATGTGATTGCCCAAAAACCTTAAAACTGCCCTACAATATAGGTACTAAACGTAAGGGGATGGCCCCAGGTTTCAATTGGACTTCGATATATTTTGATAAATTTATCGATAACTGAGTTATCGGTGAAAATGTGATTGCCCAAAAAACTTAAAACTGCCCTACAATATGGGTATGAAAGGAAAGGGCATGAGACCGGGATTCATTTTGACTTCGATATATTTCGATAAATTTATCGCTAACTGAGTTGTCGGTGAAGATGTGATTGCCCAAATGTTATTGAATAAGAACCTTAAAATTGCCCTACAATATGGGTATCAAACGAAAGGGAATGGCCCCAGGTTTCATTTGAACCTCAGTATATTTCGATAAATTAATGGATAACTGAGTTATCGGTGAAAATGTGGTTGCTCAAAAACCTTAAATTTTCCCTACAATATGGGTATCAAACGAAAGGGGATGACCCCAGGTTTCATTTGGACTTCGATATTTTTCGATAAATTGATCTATAACTGAGTTATCGGTGAAAATGTGGTTGCCCAAAAACCTTAAAACTGCCCTACAATATAGGTACTAAACGAAAGGGGATGGCCCCAGGTTTCAATTGGACTTCGATAAATTTATCGCTAACTGAGTTATCGGTGAAGATGTGATTGCCCAAATGTTATTGAATAAGAACCTTAAAATTGCCCTACAATATGGGTATCAAACGAAAGGGAATGGCCCCAGGTTTCATTTGGACCTCGATATATTTCGATAAGTTAATCGATAAATGAGTTATCGGTGAAAATATGGTGGTGGGGATGGCCCCAGGTTTCAATTGGACTTCGATATATTTTGATAAATTTATCGATAACTGAGTTATCGGTGAAAATGTGATTGCCCATAAATCTTAAAATTGCCCTACAATATGGGTATGAAACGAAAGGGCATGAGATCGGGTTTCATTTTGACTTCGATATATTTCGATAAATTTATCGCTAACTGAGTTATCGGTGAAGATGTGATTGCCCAAAAGTTATTGAATAAGAACCTTAAAATTGCCCTAAAATATGGGTATCAAACGAAAGGGAATGGCCCCAGGTTTCATTTGGACTTCAATATATTTCGATAAATTTACCGATAACTGAGTTATCGGTGAACAAAAAACTTAAAATTACCCTACAATATGAATATTAAACGAACGGGAATGGCCCCAGGTTTCATTTTGACTTCGATATTTTTCGATAAATTGATCGATAACTGAGTTATCGGTGAAAATGTGATTGCCCAAAAACCTTAAAATTGCCCTACAATGTAGGTACTAAACGAAAGGGGATGGCCCCAGGTTTCAATTGGACTTCGATATATTTTGATAAATTTATCGATAACTGAGTTATCGCTGAAAATGTGATTGCCCATAAATCTTAAAATTACCCTACAATATGGGTATGAAACGAAAGGGCATGAGATCGGGTTTCATTTCGACTTCGATATATTTCGATAAATTTATCGCTAACTGAGTTATCGGTGAAGATGTGATTGCCCAAAAGTTATTGAATAAGAACCTTAAAATTGCCCTACAATATGGGTATCAAACGAAAGGGAATGGCCCCAGGTTTCATTTGGACTGCAATATATTTCGATAAGTTAATCGATAACTGAGTTATCGGTGAAAATGTGGTTGCTCAAAAACCTTAAATTTTCCCCACAATATGGGTATCAAACGAAAGGGGATGGCCCCAGGTTTCATTTGCACTTCAATATGTTTCGATAAATTTATCGATAACTGAGTTATCGGTGAACAAAAAACTTAAAATTACCCTACAATATGAATATTAAACGAACGGGAATGGCCCCAGGTTTCATTTTGACTTCGATATTTTTCGATAAATTGATCGATAACTGAGTTATCGGTGAAAATGTGATTGCCCAAAAACCTTAAAATTGCCCTACAATGTAGGTACTAAACGAAAGGGGATGGCCCCAGGTTTCAATTGGACTTCGATATATTTCGATAAATTTATCGATAACTGAATTATCGGTGAAAAAGTGATTGCCCAAAAGCCTTAAAATTGCCCTACAATATGGGTATGAAACGAAAGGGCATGAGACCGGGTTTCATTTGGACTTCGATATATTTCGATAAATTTATCCATAACTGAGTTATCGGTGAAGATGTGATTGCCCAAAAACTTTAAAATTGCACTTGGATATATTTCGATAAATTAATCGATAACTGAGTTATCGGTTAAAATGTTATTGAATAAGAACCTTAAAATTGCCCTACAATATGGGTATCAAACGAAAGGGAATGGCCCCAGGTTTCATTTGGACCTCAATATATTTCGATAAATCAATGGATAACTGAGTTATCGGTGAAAATGTGGTTGCTCAAAAACCTAAAATTTTCCCTACGATATGGGTATCGAACGAAAGGGGATGACCACAGGTTTAATTTGGACTTCGATATTTTTCGATAAATTGATCGATAACTGAGTTATCGGTGAAAATGTGGTGGTGGGGATGGCCCCAGGTTTCAATTGGACTTCGATATATTTTGATAAATTTATCGATAACTGATTTATCGGTGAAAATGTGATTGCCCATAAATCTTAAAATTGCCCTACAATATGGGTATGAAAGGAAGGGGAATGGCTCCAGGTTTCATTTGGACTTCGATTTTTTTCGATAAATTGACCGATAACTGAGTTATCGGGGAAAATGTGATTGCCCAACAACCTTAAAATTGCCCTACAATATATGTAGGTACTAAATGAAAGGGGATGGCCCCAGGTTTCATTTGGACTTCGATATATTTCGATAAATTTATCGATAACTGAGTTATCGGTGAAGATGTGATTGCCCAAAAATTTTAAAATTGGACTTCGATATATTTCGTTAAATTAATCGATAACTGAGTTATCGGTTAAAATGTGTTTGCCCAAAAACCTTAAAACTGCCCTACAATATAGGTACTAAACGAAAGGGGGTGGCCCCAGGTTTCAATTGGACTTCGATATATTTTGATAAATTTATCGATAACTGAGTTATCGGGGAAAATGTGATTGCCCAACAACCTTAAAATTGCCCTACAATATATGTAGGTACTAAATGAAAGGGGATGGCCCCAGGTTTCAATTGGATGTCGATATTTTTCGATAAATTGATCGATAACTGAGTTATCGGTGAAAATGTGATTGCCCAAAAAACTGAAAATTGCCCTACAATATGGGTATGAAACGAAAGGGGATGGCCCCAGGTTTCATTTGGACCACAATATATTTCGATAAATCAATGGATAACTGAGTTATCGGTGAAAATGTGGTTGCTCAAAAACCTTAAATTTTCCCTACGATATTGGTATCGAACGAAAGGGGATGACCACAGGTTTAATTTGGACTTCGATATTTTTCGATAAATTGATCGAAAACTGAGTTATCGGTGAAAATGTGATTGCCCAAAAACCTTAAAATTGCCCTACAATGTAGGTGCTAAACGAAAGGGGATGGCCCCAGGTTTCAATTGGACTTCGATATATTTCGCTAAATTAATCGATAACTGAGTTATCGGTTAAAATGTTATTGAATAAGAACCCTAAAATTGCCCTACAATATGGGTATGAAACGAAAGGGCATGAGACCGGGTTTCATTTGGACTTCGATATATTTCGATAAATTTATCGATAACTGAGTTATCGGTGAAGATGTGATTGCCCAAAAACTTTAAAATTGGACTTCGATATATTTCGTTAAATTAATCGATAACTGAGTTGTCGGTTAAAATGTTATTGAATAAGAACCTTAAAATTGCCCTACAATATGAGTATCAAACGAAGGGGAATGGCTCCAGGTTTCATTTGGACTTCGATTTTGTTCGATAAATTGACCGATAACTGAGTTATCGGTGAAAATGTGTTTGCCCAAAAACCTTAAAACTGCCCTACAATATAGGTACTAAACGAAAGGGGGTGGCCCCAGGTTTCAATTGGACTTCGATATATTTTGATAAATTTATCGATAACTGAGTTATCGGTGAAAAGGTGATTGCCCAAAAAACTTAAAATTGCCCTACAATATGGGTATGAAAGGAAAGGGCATGAGACCGGGATTCATTTTGACTTCGATATATTTCGATAAATTTATCGCTAACTGAGTTATCGGTGAAAATGTGGTGGTGGGGATGGCCCCAGGTTTCAATTGGACTTCGATATATTTTGATAAATTTATCGATAACTGAGTTATCGGTGAAAATTTGATTGCCCATAAATCTTAAAATTGCCCTACAATGTGGGTATGAAACGAAAGGGCATGAGATCGGGTTTCATTTTGACTTCGATATATTTCGATAAATTTATCGCTAACTGAGTTATCGGTGAAGATGTAATTGCACAAAAGTTATTGAATAAGAACCTTAAAATTGCCCTACAATATGGGTATCAAACGAAAGGGAATGGCCCCAGGTTTCATTTGGACCTCAATATATTTCGATAAATTAATGGATAACTGAGTTATCAGTGAAAATGTGGTTGCTCAAAAACCTTAAATTTTCCCTACAATATGGGTATCACACGAAAGGGGATGACCCCTGGTTTCATTTGGACTTCGATATTTTTCGATAAATTGATCTATAACTGAGTTATCGGTGAAAATGTGGTTGCCCAAAAACCTTAAAACTGCCCTACAATATAGGTACTAAACGAAAGGGGATGGCCCCAGGTTTCAATTGGACTTCGATATATTTTGATAAATTTGTCGATAACTGAGTTATCGGTGAAAATGTGATTGCCCAAAAAACTTAAAATAGCCCTACAATATGGGTATGAAAGGAAAGGGCATGAGACCGGGATTCATTTTGACTTCGATATATTTCGATAAATTTATCGCTAACTGAGTTATCGGTGAAGATGTGATTGCCCAAATGTTATTGAATAAGAACCTTAAAATTGCCCTACAATATGGGTATCAAACGAAAGGGAATGGCCCCAGGTTTCATTTGGACCTCGATATATTTCGATAAGTTAATCGATAACTGAGTTATCGGTGAAAATGTGGTGGTGGGGATGGCCCCAGGTTTCAATTGGACTTCGATATATTTTGATAAATTTATCGATAACTGAGTTATCGGTGAAAATGTGAATGCCCATAAATCTTAAAATTGCCCTACAATATGGGTATGAAACGAAAGGGCATGAGATCGGGTTTCATTTTGACTTCGATATATTTCGATAAATTTATCCATAACTGAGTTATCGGTGAAGATGTGATTGCCCAAAAACTTTAAAATTGGACTTGGATATATTTCGATAAATTAATCGATAACTGAGTTATCGGTTAAAATGTTATTGAATAAGAACCTTAAAATTGCCTACAATATGGGTATCAACCGAAAGGGAATGGCCCCAGGTTTCATTTGGACCTCAATATATTTCGATAAATCAATGGATAACTGAGTTATCGGTGAAAATGTGGTTGCTCAAAAACCTAAAATTTTCCCTACGATATGGGTATCAAACGAAAGGGGTTGACCACAGGTTTAATTTGGACTTCGATATTTTTCGATAAATTGATCGATAACTGAGTTATCGGTGAAAATGTGATTGCCCAAAAACCTTAAAATTGCCCTACAATGTAGGTACTAAACGAAAAGGGATGGCCCCAGGTTTCAACTGGACCTCAATATATTTCGATAAATCAATGGATAACTGAGTTATCGGTGAAAATGTGGTTGCTCAAAAACCTAAAATTTTCCCTACGATATGGGTATCAAACGAAAGGGGTTGACCACAGGTTTAATTTGGACTTCGATATATTTCGCTAAATTAATCGATAACTGAGTTATCGGTTAAAATGTTATTGAATAAGAACCTTAAAATTGCCCTACAATATGGGTATGAAACGAAAGGTCATGAGACCGGGTTTCATTTGGACTTCGATATATTTCGATAAATTTATCGATAACTGAGTTATCGGTGAAGATGTGATTGCCCAAAAACTTTAAAATTGGACTTCGATATATTTCGTTAAATTAATCGATAACTGAGTTATCGGATAAAATGTTATTGAATAAGAACCTTAAAATTGCCCTACAATATGAGTATCAAACGAAGGGGAATGGCCCAAGGTTTCATTTGGACTCGATTTTTTCGATAAATTTACCGATAACTGAGTTATCGGTGAAAATGTGATTGCCCAACAACCTTAAAATTGCCCTACAATATAGGTACTAAACGAAAGGGGATGGCCCCAGCTTTCAATTGGATTTCGATATTTTTCGATAAATTGATCGATAACTGAGTTATCGGTGAAAATGTGATTGCCCAAAAAACTTAAAATTGCCTTACAATATGGTTATGAAAGGAAAGGGCATGAGACCGGGATTCATTTTGACTTCGATATGAGTTATCGGTGAAGATGTGATTGCCCAAATGTTATTGAATAAGAACCTTAAAATTGCCCTACAATATGGGTATCAAACGAAAGGGAATGGCCCCAGGTTTCATTTGGACCTCGATATATTTCGATAAGTTAATCGATAACTGAGTTATCGGTGAAAATGTGGTGCTGGGGATGGCCCCAGGTTTCAATTGGACTTCGATATATTTTGATAAATTTATCGATAACTGAGTTATCGGTGAAAATGTGATTGCCCATAAATCTTAAAATTGCCCTACAATATGGGTATGAAACGAAAGGGGATGGCCCCAGGTTTCATTTGGACCTCAATATATTTCGATAAATCAATGGATAACTGAGTTATCGGTGAAAATGTGGTTGCTCAAAAACCTTAAATTTTCCCTACGATATGGGTATCAAACGAAAGGAGATGACCACAGGTTTAATTTGGACTTCGATATTTTTCGATAAATTGATCGATAACTGAGTTATCGGTGAAAATGTGATTGCCCAAAAACCTTAAAATTGCCCTACAATGTAGGTACTAAACGAAAGGGGATGGAATAAGAACCTTAAAATTGCCCTACAATATGGGTATCAAACGAAAGGGAATGGCCCCAGGTTTCAATTGGACTTCGATATATTTCGCTAAATTAATCGATAACTGAGTTATCGGTTAAAATGTTATTGAATAAGAACCCTAAAATTGCCCTAAAATATGGGTATGAAACGAAAGGGGATGAGACCGGGTTTCATTTGGACTTCGATATATTTCGATAAATTTATCGATAACTGAGTTATCGGTGAAGATGTGATTGCCCAAAAGTTATTGAATAAGAACCTTAAAATTGCCCTACAATATGGGTATCAAACGAAAGGGAATGGCCCCAGGTTTCATTTGGACCTCGATATATTTCGATAAGTTAATCGATAACTGAGTTATCGGTGAAAATGTGGTTGCACAAAAACCTTAAAACTGCCCTACAATATAGGTACTAAACGAAAGGGGATGGCCCCAGGTTTCAATTGGACTTCGATATATTTTGATAAATTTATCGATAACTGAGTTATCGGTGAAAATGTGATTGCCCATAAATCTTAAAATTGCCCTACAATATGGGTATGAAACGAAAGGGCATGAGATCGGGTTTCATTTTGACTTCGATATATTTCGATAAATTTATCGCTAACTGAGTTATCGGTGAAGATGTGATTGCCCAAAAGTTATTGAATAAGAACCTTAAAATTGCCCTACAATATGGGTATCAAACGAAAGGGAATGGCCCCAGGTTTCATTTGGACCTCGATATATTTCGATAAGTTAATCGATAACTGAGTTATCGGTGAAAATGTGGTTGCTCAAAAACCTTAAATTTTCCCTACAATATGGGTATCAAACGAAAGGGGATGGCCCCAGGTTTCATTTGGACTTCAATATATTTCGATAAATTTATCGATAACTGAGTTATCGGTGAACAAAAAACTTAAAATTACCCTACAATATGAATATTAAACGAACGGGAATGGCCCCAGGTTTCATTTTGACTTCGATATTTTTCGATAAATTGATCGATAACTGAGTTATCGGTGAAAATGTGATTGCCCAAAAACCTTAAAATTGCCCTACAATGTAGGTACTAAACGAAAGGGGATGGCCCCAGGTTTCAATTGGACTTCGATATATTTCGATAAATTTATCGATAACTGAGTTATCGGTGAAAATGTGATTGCCCAAAAGCCTTAAAATTGCCCTACAATATGGGTATGAAACGAAAGGGCATGAGACCGGGTTTCATTTGGACTTCGATATATTTCGATAAATTTATCCATAACTGAGTTATCGGTGAAGATGTGATTGCCCAAAAACTTTAAAATTGGACTTGGATATATTTCGATAAATTAATCGATAACTGAGTTATCGGTTAAAATGTTATTGAATAAGAACCTTAAAATTGCCCTACAATATGGGTATCAAACGAAAGGGAATGGCCCCAGGTTTCATTTGGACCTCAATATATTTCGATAAATCAATGGATGGAAAATGTGGATGGCCCCATGTTTCATTTGGACTTCGATATATGTATTTCGATATATTTATCGATAACTGAGTTATCGGTCAAAACGTGATCGCCCAAAAACCTCAAATTATTTAATCAATCTGTCTTTCCCCATTGATGGGAATTTTGAAAATTTTAAATACCCTTGATAAATGCTTCAGTATTCAATAATCTATATACTTTAATAAAACTGTAGAAAAGTCGTGTCTGTACATTGAAAATTTCTTTGAAAAAATGACTGGGGATGACTTGAGGAATGTTATAGAGTCCATCTCAACCATTTTTAGAATTATTGTCTGTTTGTTTGTCTGTTTATCTGTTTGTCTGTTTGTCCGTTTGAACGTAAGGATCTTGGAAACTAAAACCCGGATTTTTATGAGACTTTTTCTGGTGGACAGCTTGAAGCTTAGAAGGAGCACTAAACTTTATTTTATCAAAACCGCCCAATCAACAAAAACGATGTAGTCATTTTAAGTGAGGTACCTATGAAATTTCTTTTTTGTAAATAGATTTATATGAAGACAAATCACTTTGTTTGTCAAAAAAATAACAAAGCGTGCCTCTCATAAATTTTTGTTTAGTATTTTTTTCAATTTCAGCTAAATCAAAAATCAATTGCATAGGTACAGTGGCGTGCCAAAAAATTTGGGAAATAAAATGTTTAAATCTATTCATCCATTCAGTTATCTATACTGGAATAAAACTCTAGAAAAGTTGTGTCTTCACATTGGAAACCCTTGGCTAAAATTACTGAAAGTGACGTAGGGTTGTTATAGAGTTCATCTGAACTACTGTTTTATTTTTTTTTGTCTCTATTTTTATCAATGAGGGTGAGTATCAAAGTAGGAGCAGTTAAGGTACTGAAGTTAAGGAGATGGAAGGAAGGAAGTATTTCGGAAAATTCGACTGGAATTGCCAACAGAGATAGGGGCTTAACCCAAAAATATGTGACAGAAAGGAATATGACATAGGAAAGAAAGCCGAGGAAAAGAGGTTGATGAAGAGGAATTGGACCCGAGAATAAGGTTGGCAAAAACAAAAATTGTTTCATTAGAAATTATTACCACCCTAAAATACAGATCCACCCGGACAACGTCTGGGTCCCTGCTAGTATTATATCGTCCCCTTTTTGCGTTTTTATCGTAAACGCCAAAAAGGAAATTTTACAGGAGAGCATTTTTTACATTTTTATTTTTATTTTTTTCATTTATGAATTGGTGGATACGATAAAAAAGATAGCCATTTTTTGACATAACTGTGAGGATTTCAGCTATAAAATTTTACCAGATGATGCGCTAAGGGATGATGAACAAATTTGCATCAAAAAGTAAATTTCGAAAAAATGGTGGTTACGATAAAAACGCAAAAAGGGGACGATATAAATATTGTGGCGAATGTTATCAAGAATCGCTCATCTTCCAACACTAGTGTATTTCCACCACTAGCGTCACTTCCACAACTACAGCTGTTTAGATACATGACGTGAGAGCGAGAGAGGGAGAGGCAGCTCGCGTGTTTGCGAATGTGGCACAAAGAGGAGATGACGATAGATAAACGCTTCGAAAACACTGTTGCACGAATAACCCAGAAATGTGTAGACATTTCTAAGTGATGAAGCAGCAGTCTACTAGGGTATATAAAAGCTCAAAGACAACGCACGTAAATCAGTTTATTTTGAAGTGTTGTACAGTGAACTTCTGAACAGCGAATTAACCCGCGATATTGTACTACGGTTTTTAGTACTGAATAAAGCGTACTACTTATTAAGCAGAATCGGAGTGTTTTATTTAACGTACAGTGATCGAACTCAGGGAAAATAATCAAGGAATCATCGGATTCGTCACAATTGGTGTCAGAAGCGGTATTGTTAAATAAATACAAGGACATTGAAAAGGATGACAGAGACATTGAAATGGATAACACGGACATTGAAAAGGATAACAAGGACATTGTAAAGGTAACAAGGACATTGCAAGGATATGGCAAAGTTTAATGACTTGAAGATCCAACAACTCAAAAAGGAGTTGGAGAAACGTGGAATGGTAACAACAGGCAATAAGCCAGAGCTACAATCACGTCTACGCGAGGCTATGGAAGCGGAAGGAATCAACGTTGACGATTATGTTTTTCAGCTTTCGGAAGAGGGACCGACGAAAATAGAAGAGCAAAAGGATACTCCGGATTCAGTGGCAAATGTGGACACAAACTCGCTGTTGGCTGTATTGGCCCAGATGTCGACGAATATAACATCAAAGTTTGAAGAACAGAAAACTTTCATGGCATCTCAGTTGGAGCAACAGAAGACACACATGGCATCTCAGTTGAAAGAACATAAGGCTTATATGTCATCAAGCCTGGAAGCGCAGGAGACACGAATGTCGTCGCAAATTTCGGCACAGGTATCATCGCAGATCTCCACTCAACTGGAAGAACACAAGGCTTATATGTCATCTCATCTGGAGGCACAAGATGCAAAGATTGCAGAACTTCAAGATAAAATTGACGCTGAAGTTAAAGCGTTGAGAGGACGTCCAACTGTTTCAACAAGCGCACCCAAGGTAAAAATCCCATCATTTGACGGTTCTGTTCCTTTCCAGGTATTTAAGCTACAATTTGAGAAGACAGCAGCTGTTTTTTTTTCGTTTCACGTATTGCCGGTTCTGCGAGAACGGTATTTGTACCTGTACAATACCCTTCGTACCGAAACGGCCAAGAGCAATACATTTCGAAGTGACCCTGTCTAACGCGTCACGATTCCCTCACCTATTGTCATCCCCGGAACAGCCCCTTGCAGCACGGCTGCTCCTTATTCTCTTGATCCGGGCTGGCATTGAGCCAAATCCTGGCCCAAGAGAATGGTTCTGCTGCGTTTGTCGGAAGAAAATATATACAAGACGATCACACTCAGTACAGTGTGCATCATGCAAAGGTTGGTTGCACAAATCTAGTTGCTCCGGACTAGATCCAAAAACACATCGGCCCACTAGTTTCTATAAAAGTTTTGTGGCGCCCTGCTGTTCACGTCCTAGGACGTCCCGAGGCAAGCGACGCTCATATGTTGCTTTATCGCCCTCTAATAATCAAGTCTCCACGACCTGCAATAATTATATTGCCCAGCAGAATATATGTGTTCCCGGCTGTAGCTTACTTCCTAGTGCATCAACAGCACAAGCACCCACTCATGGCTACTTACTTCGTAGCACATCAGTTGATGCTTGTAGCACTACTGAGCTTCAGCCCCCGTCTCTAAACTCTTTAATAACTTCTTCCGGCACTAGCACGAATGAAAGTCAAGTCCATAAGCTTCTGGTCCCTCACTCTTCGTGCACTGTATATCGGCACAGGATATATGCGTCTGTGGCATCGGTCAAGTGCAACTCCTGCCTAGGCCTGTGTCACCTACGCATATGTTCTGGGCTCGCATACAGAAATCTCTGGACTGATGTGTTTGTCGCGCCTTGCTGTCGAGTTGTGCATCCCTCAACGCCGACGGATGTACACTCATCTAATAGTGAACGAATTCCGCCGGCTTCAGGACTGCAACGGAGATCAATATCGCGACATAACCTACCACCATCTAGGCGAACACATCAGTCTTTAACTCCCAGAGTGGCCATTGCCTCTCCTTCGCAATTTAAATTGTTGCAATTTAACTGCAACGGCTTGACCGGCAAGATAGCGGAGATAACCACATTTATGCAGCTACATAAAATCAAAATTGCTGCAATCCAGGAGACAAAACTTGGCCCCCACTCGAATCTCCGAGCGAGTGGAGGCTACCACGTACTCCGGCATGACCGTACGGACGGCGGAGGTGGTCTCGCGATCCTTGTTCACCATACGGCGCAGTATAGGGAATTTGATATCAACACTGACCAAAGAGACTTACCTTTAGAGTGTCAAAGTATAGTTATACAAGCTGGTGGCGTTGATCTCGAGCTAATTAATATATACATTCCTCCCGTCACCTGCTGCCCCAGAAGTTATCGTCCTGACCTTAGGGCGTTTCTTTGTGGCGATAACCGTATCATCATGGGCGATTTTAATGCCCATCATGATATGTGGCATTCACACCTTTCTGTGGACGGCAGAGGACGGGAATTAGCCGAGCAAATTGATAACTCCTCTTTCTGTACTGTGAACGGAGACTCCTCAACTAGGATGGCTGTTAACTGCAGTAGCTCCCCGGACCTAACTATTGTTAGCCCGGTGTTAATTAACAGCATCAACTGGCAACCTATGTTGGCCCTGTCATCCGACCACCTGCCTATCATCCTGTCTGTCGATCGTGCCACGGATTTTATCACGTCGGAGAAAAGAACATACGTGAATTTCAAAAAGGCCAATTGGGTCGGCTTTTTGGAATTCACGGAGAGCTGCTTTGGTGATCTTAACATACGTGAGGTCATTAAAGAGGCTACAGCCCGTTTTATACCAGCTGGTAGGATAAAAGATATTAGGCCTAACTTCCCAGCTGAGGCCGCAGCCTTGGCCAACGAACGTGACCTCATACGCAACATCGATCCATCTGACCCACAGATCGGTGATCACAACGTGGAAATCAGACGGCTGGTTAACGAACACAAACAAACCAAATAGGAGGAGCACCTCAGGTCTTGTAACCTCTCTACCGGTGTTGGGAAATTATGGTCCACCGTCAAGTCCTTGTCGAATCCTTCGGGTCCACCAAAAAATGTCGACATTACCTTTGGTGACAAGACAATAATTGACCCCAGGAAATGTGCACAGGCTTTTTGTCGACAATATGTCCCACACCCTGCGCAAGACAGGGCTAGACGTGGAATCTTCAGGCGTGCGCATAAACACAAAAACTATGCCCCCGTTCCCATCCCCGCTACAGAGGTTCAAGAGGCCATCCAGAAGGCCAAAAACTCCAAAGCCATCGGCCCTGATGGCATAGCCATGGTGCATCTAAAACACATCGGCCTAGCGGGAGTAAAATATTTAACTGCCGTCTTCAATTTGTCTCTGATCACAGCTGTCACCCGACAAATGGAAGCAGGCAACTGTGATCCCACTACTAAAGCCTGGCAAGCCAGCTAACGTTGGGGAGTCATATCGCCCGATATCACTCCTCTCGCCAGTAGTAAAGACACTTGAGGCGGTCCTACTCCCGCTCTACACATCACACTTGTTGTTAGCCGAGCACCAACATGGCTTCAGGAAAGGTAGGAGCACAACATCTGCTCTAAATGTCATAAACACTCAGATAACTGACGGTCTAAATCAAAATAGGCCTAATGACAGGACGGTTCTAGTTGCACTTGATTTGAGTCAAGCTTTTGACACAGTAAATCATGGGCAACTTGTAGCTGATTTGGAAGACTCGTCACTCCCCCCCCCGTCTAAAGCGTTGGACCGCCAATTATCTCAGTGGTTGTCGGTCGTCTGTTGTATTCAGAAACAAAAAATCTAAAGCCAGGAAGATAAAACAAGGGGTACCACAGGGTGGTGTCCTCTCCCCGTTATTAATTAACTTCTATATTTCGAAGCTTCCTCCTCCACCAGAAGAAGTTACGATTGTTTCTTACGCAGACGATTGCACGATATTGGCAACTGGTACTTCCGTTGATGAGCTGTGCTCCAAAATAAATGGTTATCTCCCCTCTCTAGTCGAGTTCTTCACTGCCCGAACCTTGACATTGTCGCCAACAAAGTCTTCGGCGACCTTATTCACGACGTGGACGGCGCAGGTTGGCATGGAATTAGAAATTTATGTAGGTGATCATAAAATACCTACTGTCGCTCACCCAAACATTTTAGGAGTGACTTTTGACACCATGCACACTTTCGCTGCCCATTCAGCTGCAATTGTCTCAAAATTACAGAGCCGCAACAAAATTCTCAAGTCACTAGCCGGCAGTACTTGGGGTAAAGACAAAGAAACGTTGTTGGTAACGTACAAGGCAATTGGTCGGCCGATCCTGAACTATGCGTCGCCGATATGGTCGCCGGGGCTTGCAGACGTTCATTGGAATCAGCTTCAGGCCTGTCAAAACACCGCGCTCAGAACCGCTACGGGGTGCGTCCTTATGTCACCTATATCTCATATACATAATGAGGTGGAAAAGCTTCCAGTTAGGGAGCATAATGAAATGCTAAACAAGCAGTATCTACTGAATTGCTGTAAACCACAGCATCCCGGTAGACAACTGCTTGAACTCATTCCGCCTCCTAGGACCATAAGGTCGCATCTACGTAAACATTTTGATGAGATCCGTCACTATATAACAACGCCGTTTGATCTATAGGTGCACAAACAGGCTTTGGGGCATATCCATACAACGTCTGTTGGCCATTACTCTGCGCTCTGTCCGCTAAACAATGTCTTACATGCCGCAACACCTGGCATTTCTGAAGAGGAGCGTCATCTTCCTCGAGAGACAAGGGTCACTAGGTTAAACTCCTACATATCTAGACTGAACCCTGAAGTGCCGAATGTATGTCCGGCATGCTGCTCGTCCCCCCACAATACCAATCACTTATTTTCTTGCTCATTTGAGCCCACTCTTCTAACACCCATCTCTCTTTGGTCCAACCCTATTGAAACTGCTAGTTTCCTTGGACTCCCGTTAGAAGATATTGATGACAATTAGGTTAAGGAAAAATACGCGTTGGGCAGGACTACACATCGTTACAACAACAACAACAACAACAGCAGCTGTGAACAACTGGGGCGCTGAAGACAAAGTCGCTGCACTCTTCGTAGCATTGAAAGGACCGGCAGCCGAAATCTAACAAACAATTCCTGATGGCGAACGAAACAACTATGAAGCATTGATGGGTGCTATGGAGAGACGATATGGTAGCGAGCATCGGAAGCAGATTTACCAAATAGAGCTACAAAATCGATGCCAGAAGCCCAATGAGACCTTACAAGAATTTGAATCGGACATTGAGAGATTAGCGCACCTAGCAAACGCGGATGCACCTGTAGAGTACATGGAGAGGGTAAAGATACAAAGTTTCATAAATGGAATACATGATGTGGAGACGAAGCGGGCCACCTATGCAAATCCAAAGAGATCATTTGCGGAGACGGTATCAGATGCTCTAACTCAAGAAACAGCATCACTTTTGTGCAAACCAGCGTGCAAAACTCATCGTGCGGAAGTAGAACGACCAGAATGGGTGGACGCAATCCTAGAAGCATTGAACGGAAAGCAGCAGAAAAATGAAGCAGCCGTTAAATGTTTCAAGTGTGGAAAGTCTGGCCATATTGCGCGTTATTGCAACATCGGCTCCAGAGACTTCGGTAATGCAGGTGGACGTAAGGGTAACGCTGGAGGAGATGAGCAAGATGAATGCCCCATAGTTTCTGTCCCGTAGTTCGAAGGGAAAGCTAGTAATGTTACTGTTAGAGGTTTCTTGGACGGAAAAGAGCGGTTGCTCACTGTGGATACTGGCGCATCCCATTCCATCATTAGAAGTGACTTGGTCCATAAGAGAGTAAGACCATTGCAGGATGCTAAGTTGCGGACAGTTACTGGTGAAAGTAAGCTAGTCCATGGAGAAGTGCGGCGCAAGGTTGTGATTGGGAATGTGACTACATACCACAACTTCTTAGTAGCGGATATTGTGGACGAAGTCATCATTCATCATTGGCATCGACTTCTTGGCTGAGAGAGACATTCACATAAACGTGAGAAATAGAGTTATGACATACAATGACCAAGAAGTACCTCTGATCTTTGGACACAACATTGGGTATTGCACCAAAGGAGTTTCATTGTAGGTAAAGCACAGGGACACTCGTAAAGCAAAGGTACCTTCTCGACCAATGGCTTCGATAGACAGATGCCTACTTGAGAATATTTGGAGAAGTCAACAGGAAGATTCAGATCTGGCATGTGTGATCCGAGGGCTTGAGCGAAACAAACGACCAGCAAGAAAAGAAATGTCAGCGGAGAGTCCAGTTGCCAAGTCATATTGGGCGCAATGAAACAGTTTACGATTGGTATCCGGTTGTTTGCATCGAATATGGGAGAGTGAGGATGGTCAATGCGCTCGGAAGCTTATAGTTGTTCCAAGGAAGCGGGTGTCTGTTGTTCTCCGGGAAATGCATAACGATCCAAGTGGAGGCCATCTAGGAGTCAAGAAGACCTTGGAGAGGATTAAGCAGACATTTTATTGGGTTGGTTACGGTCAGTCGGTAAAGGAGTGGATTGTCAAATGCGATGAGTGCATCAGAGCAAAGGTGCTGAGGTCCACGAGTCATGGTCGAAGGGGGCAGTGCAACTCAAATGCACCGGTTGAGAGGATTTCCTTGGATAAAGCTGGTCCATTCCCCAGAACTATAAGAAAAAACGTGAAAACCAGGTACGACAAAGCAATGGAAACAGAAGGGTTCCTGGAAGGAGATTTAGTATTCCTATACGGGCCACAACGGAGGAAAAATGTGTCTCCCAAAGTTCAGTGCAACTGGGAAGGACCATACAGAGTTGTGAAACGGATCAACGACGTTGTTTACCGCATACAGGCTGTTGGAATGCTACGGAACAAAATGAAAGTGGTTCCCCTGGAGAGACTAGCAACGTTTGGATCGTCCCGATCAGACTTAGGTGGAGGGCAGTGTGGCGAATGTTATCAAGAATCGCTCATCTTCCAGCACTAGTGTATTTCCAACACTAGCGTCACTACCACAACTACAGCTGTTTAGATACATGACGTGAGAGCGAGAGAGGGAGAGGCAGCTCGCGTGTTTGCGAATGTGGCACAAAGGGAGATGACGATAGATAAACGCTTCGAGAACACTGTTGCACGAATAACCCAGAAATGTGTAGACATTTCTAGGTGATAAAGCAGCGGTCTACTAGGGTATATAAAAGCGCAAAGACAACGCACGTCAATCAGTTTATTTTGAAGTGTTGTACAGTGAAGTACTGAACAGTGAGTTAACCCGCGACATTGTACTACGGTTTTTAGTACTGAATAAAGCGTACTACTTATTAAGCAGAATCGGAGTGTTTTATTTAACGTACAGTGATCGAACTCAGGGAAAATAATCAAGAAATCATCGGATTCGTCACAATATCAAAGTTTGAAGATTAGATGAACTATTCTATAAATGCTTTCTGAGACATTTATATCCATACTTAAAGCCAAAGCAATATTTAACTTTAGAAACCTCACTTTCAATCGATTTCAAGAATATGTATATTAAATAAAGTTTTTGAAAACCGTTTTTCAATACATACTATTTTTTCAAAACTCTAGGAACATAGACAAATAATTGATCTTCTGATTTTATTTGACCAATCTACCTAACTTGGTGAACTTCGACGACCGAATTTTTACTTAAAATGTTGAAAGGGTACTTCGCAGGGGCGGGCAGGGCCGCGGGTATATACTAGTATTTCGATAAATTAATCGATAATTAAGTTATCGGTGAAAACGAGATGGCTCAAAAGCCTTAAAATTGGCCAACAATATGGGTATCAAACGAAAAGGGATGGCCGCATGTTTCATTTGAACTTCGATATATTTATCGATAACTGAGTTATCGGTCAAAACGTGATCGCCCAAAAACCTCAAACTATTTAATCAATTTACCTTTCCCCATTGATGGGAATTTTGAAAATTTTAAATACCCTTGATAAATGCTTCAGTATTCAATAATCTTACTAATATTATAAATGTGAATGTAGCGCTGTTTGGATATTTGGATGTTTGGATATTTGGATGTCCAGACGTTTACTTCTGTTCCCCAATAACGTGAGAATGGCAAGACGGATTTTGTTGAAATTTGGTAGGCAGTCAGCTAATAGTCTAGAAGGAGGTATAGGCTATTTTTTTTTTAATTTTGGGGGGTCCGGCCATACGAGGGACCGATACTTTTCGATTTTTTTGTTTTTCCATATAACTCTAAGTACACTTGACCTAAACTTATGATATTTCGCATACAGGTGTAGAAACTTCGAACAATATCGGTATCAAACGAGACTGGAAGGTGCCAGGTCTCATTTGGGCTTCGATATATTTCGATAAATTGATCGATAACTGAGATATCAGTCGAAATGAGATTGCCCATAAACCTTAAATTTTCCCTACAATATGGGTATCAAACTAAAGGGAATGGCCTCAGGTTTCATTTGGACCTCGATACATTTCGATAAATTAATCGATAACTGAGTTATCCGTGGAAATGTGGTTGCCCAAAAACCTTACATTTTCCCTACAATATGGGTATCAATCGAAAGGGGATGACCCCAGGTTTTATTATCTTATTGAACGAAAACCTTAAAATTACCTTACAATATGAGTATCAAACGAAGGAGAATGCCCACAGGTTTCACTTGGACTTCGATATTTTTCGATAAATTGATCGATAACTGAATTATCGGTGAAAATGTGATTGCCCAAAAACCTTAAAATTGCCCTACAATATAGGTACTAAACGAAAGGGGTTGGCCCCAGGTTTCAATTGGACTTCGATATATTTCGATAAATTCATCGATAACTGAGTTATCGGTGAAAATGTGATTGCCCAAAAACCTTAAAATTGCCCTACAATATGGGTATGAAACGAAAGGGCATGAGACTGGGTTTCATTTGAACTTCGATATATTTCGATAAATTTATCGATAACTGAGTTATCGGTGAAGATGTGATTGCCCAAAAACTTTAAAATTGGACTTCGATATATTTCGATAAATTAATCGATAACTGAGTTATCGGTTAAAATGTTATTGAATAAGAACCTTAAAATTGCCCTACAATATGGGTATCAAACGAAAGGGAATGGCCCCAGGTTTCATTTGGACCTCAATATATTTCGATAAATTAATGGATAACTGAGTTATCGGTGAAAATGTGGTTGCTCAAAAACCTTAAATTTTCCCTACAATATGGGCATCAAACGAAAGGGGATGACCCCAGGTTTCATTTGGACTTCAATATATTTCGATATCATTTGGATTTCAATATATTTCGATAACTGAGTTACCGGTGAAAACGAGATGGCTCAAAAGCCTTAAAATTGCCCCACAATATAGGTATCAAACGAAAGAGCATGACCCCAGGTTTCATTTGGACTTCCATATATTTCGATAAATTGATCGATAAATGAGTTAGCGGTGAAGATGTGATTGCCCAAAAACTTTAAAATTTCCCTACAATATGTGTAACAAACGAAAAGAAAAAGGCTGCAGGTTTCAATTGGACTTCGATATTTTTCGATAAAGTGATCGATAACTGAGTTATCGGTGAAAATGTGATTGCCCAAAAACCTTAAAATTGCCCTACAATATAGGTACTAAACGAAAGGGGATGGCCCCAGGTTTCAATTGGACTTCGATGTATTTCGATAAATTTATCGATAACTGCGTTATCGGTGAAAATGTGATTGCCCAAAAAACCTTAAAATTGCCCTACAATATGGGTATGAAACGAAAGGTCTCATGGGTATGAAACGAAAGGGCATGAGACCGGGTTTCATTTGGACTTCGATATATTTCGATAAATTTATCAATAACTGAGTTATCGGTGAAGATGTGATTGGCCAAAAACTTTAAAATTGCCCTACAATATGTGTAACAAACGAAAAGGAAAGGCTGCAGGTTTCATTTGGACTTCGATATATTTCGATAAATTTATCGATAACTGAGTTATCGGTGAAAAATGATTGCCCAAAAAATTTAAAATTTCCCCACTATAAGGGTATCAAAAGAAAGGGGACGGCCACAGGATTCATCTGGACTTTAATATATTTCGATAAATTTATTGATAACTGAGTTATTAGTGAAAAATCCTTAAAATTGCCCTACAATATGGGTATCAAACGAAAGGGAATGAACCCAGGTTTCATTTAGACCTCAATATATTTCGATAAGTTAATCGATAACTGAGTTACCAGTGAAAATGTTATTGAACAGAAACCTTAAAATTACCCTACAATATGGGTATCAAACGAATGGGAATGACCCCAGGTTTCACTTGGACCTCGATATATTTCGATAAATTAATCGATAACTGAGTTATCGGTTAAAATGTTATTGAATAAGAACCTTAAAATTGCCCTACAATATGAGTATCAAACGAAGGGGAATGGCCCCAGGTTTCATTTGGACTTCGATATTTTTCGATAAATTGACCGATAACTGAGTTATCGGTGAAAACGTGATTGCCCAACAACCTTAAAATTGCCTTACAATATAGGTACTAAACGAAAGGGGATGGCCCCAGGTTTCAATTGGACTTCGATGTATTTCGATAAATTTGTCGATAACTGAGTTATCGGTGAAAATGTGATTTTGAAATGTGATATTTTTCGATAAAGTGATCGATAATTGAGTTATCGGTGAAAATGTGATTGCCCAAAAACCTTAAAATTGCCCTACAATATAGGTACTAAACGAAAGGGGATGGCCCCAGGTTTCAATTGGACTTCGATATATTTCGATAAATTTATCGATAACTGCGTTATCGGTGAAGATGTGATTGCCCAACAACCTTAAAATTGCCCTACAATAAGGTTATGAAACGAAAGGGCATGGCCCCAGGTTTCATTTGGACTTCAATATATTTCGATAAATTTATCGATAACTGCGTAGTCGGTGAAAATGTGATTGCCCAAAAACCTTAAAATTGCCCTACAATATGGGTATGAAACGAAAGGGCATGAGACCGGGTTTCATTTGGACTTCGATATATTTCGATAAATTTATCAATAACTGCGTTATCGGTGAAGATGTGATTGCCCAACAACCTGGACTTCGATATATTTCGATAAATTAATCGATAACTGAGTTATCGGTTAAAATGTTATTGAATAAAAACCTTAAAATTGCCCTACAATGTGGGTATCAAACGAAAGGGAATGACCCAAGGTTTCATTTGGACCTCGATATGTTTCGATAAGTTAATCGATAACTGAGTTATCGGTTAAAATGTTATTGAATAAGAACCTTAAAATTTCCCTACAATATGGGTATCAAACGAAGGGAATGGGCCCAGGTTTCATTTGGGCCTCAATATATTTCGATAAATTAATGGATAACTGAGTTAAGCGCGCTACCCACCTGCCAAGAAATACCTCAAGAAAAAAAGGAGCATATATTTCTTATGCCTTGTCAAGAAATTTTGACGTTTACGGCATTTTCCATTTTATTGCTAATTGCTATCATAAAAATGTATAAAACATGTGTAGCGAAGTATATACTCATATTTGCCGTGAATCTGCACGTTTACCTCAAGAAATATATACGAGCATATTTCTTGAGGTAAAACGGCGTTGCCAACCATCAAAAATTGTAGTATTTTTTCTTGTGAGCTGAGCATTGGCTCAAGAAACTTTGACGTGTGAAAACAGTTCTTGACCATTTCTTGAGCGTTTTTTTATATGGAGTTTGACATTTCTTGGCAGGTGAGTAGCCCGCTTTATCGGTGAAAATGTGGTTGCTCTAAAACCTTAAATTTTTCCTACAATATGGGTATCAAACGAAAGAGCATGACACCAGGTTTCTTTTGGACTTCCATATATTTCGATAAATTTATCGATAACTGAGTTATCGGTGAAAATGTGATTGCCCAAAAACTTTAAAATTGCCCTACAATATGTGTAACAAACGAAATGGAAAGGCTGCAGGTTTCATTTGGACTTCGATATATTTCGATAAATTTATCGATAACTGAGTTATCGGTGAAAATGTGATTGCCAAAAACTTTAAAATTTCCCCACAATATGGGTATCAAAAGAAAGGGGACGGCCACAGGATTCATCTGGACTTTAATATATTTCGATAAATTTATCGATAACTCAATTATCGGTGAAAATATGATCGCTCAAAAACCTTAAATTTTCCCTACAATATGGGTATCAAACGAAAGGGGATGACCCCAGGTTTCATTTGGACTTCAATGTATTTCGATAAATTTATCGATAACTGAGTTATCGGTGAAAATGTTATTGAACAAAGACTTAAAATTACCCTACAATATGGGTATCAAACTAAAGGGAATGGCCTCAGGTTTCATTTGGACCTCGATATATTTCGATAAATTAATCGATCACTGAGTTATCGGTTAAAATGTTATTGAATAAGAACCTTAAAATTGCCCTACAATATGGGAATCAAACGAAAGGGAATGGCTCCACGTTTCAATTGGACCTCGATATATTTCTATAAGTTAATCGATAACTGAGTTATCGGTGAAAATGTTATTGAACAGAAACCTTAAAATTACCCTACAATATGGGTATCAAACGAATGGGAATGACCCCAGGTTTCACTTGGACCTCGATATATTTCGATAAATTAATCGATAACTGCGTTATCGGTGAAGATGTGATTGCCCGAAAACCTTAAAATTGCCCTACAATATGGTTATGAAACGAAAGGGCATGAGACCAGGTTTGATTTGGACTTCGATATATCGATATTTTTCGATAAATTGATCGATAACTGAGTTATCGGTGAAAATGTGATTGCCCAAAAACCTTAAAATTGCCCTACAATATGGGTATGAAACGAGAGGGCATGAGAACGGGTTTCATTTGGACTTCGATGTATTTCGATAAATTTATCGATAACTGAGTTATCGGTGAAGATGGATTGCCCAAAAACTTTAAAATTGGACTTCGATATATTTCGATAAATTAATCGATAACTGAGTTATCGGTGAAAATGTTATTGAACAAAAACCTTAAAATTACCCTACAATATGAGTATCAAAGGAAGGGGAATGGCCCCAGGTTTCATTTTGACTTCGATATTTTTCGATAAATTGATCGATAACTGAATTATCGGTGAAAATGTGATTGCCCAAAAACCTTAAAATTGCCCTACAATATGGGTATGAAACGAAAGGGCATGAGACCGGGTTTCATTTGGACCTCAATATATTTCGATAAATTAATGGATAACTGAGTTCTCGGTGAAAATGTGGTTGCCCAAAAACCTTAAAATTGCCCGACAATATGGGTATCAAACGAAAGAGCATGACCCCAGGTTTCATTTGGACTTCCATATATTTCGATAAATTTATCGATAACTGAGTTATCGGTGAAAATGTTATTGAACAAAAACCTTAAAATTACCCTACAATATGGGTATCAAACGAATGGGAATGACCCCAGGTTTCACTTGGACCTCGATATATTTCGATAAATTAATCGATAACTGAGTTATCGGTTAAAATGTTATTGAATAAGAACCTTAAAATTGCCCTACAATATGAGTATCAAACGAAGGGGAATGGCCCCAGGTTTCATTTGGACTTCGATATTTTTCGATAAATTGATCGATAACTGCGTTATCGGTGAAAATGTGATTGCCCAAAAACCTTAAAATTGCCCTACAATATGGGTATGAAACGAAAGGGCATGAGACCGGGTTTCATTTGGACTTCGATATATTTCGATAAATTTATCAATAACTGAGTTATCGGTGAAGATGTGATTGCCCAACAACTTTAAAATTGTCCTACAATATAGGTATTAAACGAAAGGGGATGGCCCCAGGTTTCAATTGGACTTCGATGTATTTCGATAAATTTATCGATAACTGAGTTATCGGTGAAAATGTGATTGCCCAAAAAACCTTAAAAATACCCTACAATAAGGTTATGAAACGAAAGGTCTCATGGGTATGAAACGAAAGGGCATGAGACCGGGTTTCATTTGGACTTCGATATATTTCGATAAATTTATCAATAACTGAGTTATCGGTGAAGATGTGATTGGCCAACAACCTTAAAATTGCCCTACAATATAAGTACTAAACGAAAGGGGTTGGCCCCAGGTTTCATTTGGACTTCGATATATATCGATAAATTTGTCGATAACTGAGTTATCGGTGAAGATGTGATTGCCCAAAAACTTTAAAATTGCCCTACAATATGTGTAACAAACGAAAAGGAAAGGCTGCAGGTGTCATTTGGACTTCGATATATTTCGACAAATTTATCGATAACTGAGTTATCGGTGAAAAATGATTGCCCAAAAACTTTAAAATTTCCCCACTATATGGGTATCAAAAGAAAGGGGACGGCCACAGGATTCATCTGGACTTTAATATATTTCGATAAATTTATTGATAACTGAGTTATTAGTGAAAAATCCTTAAAATTGCCCTACAATATGGGTATCAAACGAAAGGGAATGAACCCAGGTTTCATTTAGACCTCAATATATTTCGATAAGTTAATCGATAATTGAGTTACCAGTGAAAATGTTATTGAACAGAAACCTTAAAATTACCCTACAATATGGGTATCAAACGAATGGGAATGACCCCAGGTTTCACTTGGACCTCGATATATTTCGATAAATTAATCGATAACTGAGTTATCGGTTAAAATGTTATTGAATAAGAACCTTAAAATTGCCCTACAATTTGATCAAACGAAGGGGAATGGCCCCAGGTTTCATTTGGACTTCGATAGTTTTCGATAAATTGACCGATAACTGAGTTATCGGTGAAAATGTGATTGCCCAACAACCTTAAAATTGCCTTACCATATAGGTACTAAACGAAAGGGGATGGCCCCAGGTTTCAATTGGACTTCGATGTATTTCGATAAATTTGTCGATAACTGAGTTATCGGTGAAAATGTGATTTTGAAATGTGATATATTTCGATAAATTTATCAATAACTGCGTTATCGGTGAAGATGTGATTGCCCAACAACCTGGACTTCGATATATTTCGATAAATTAATCGATAACTGAGTTATCGGTTAAAATGTTATTGAATAAAAACCTTAAAATTGCCCTACAATGTGGGTATCAAACGAAAGGGAATGACCCAAGGTTTCATTTGGACCTCGATATGTTTCGATAAGTTAATCGATAACTGAGTTATCGGTTAAAATGTTATTGAATAAGAACCTTAAAATTTCCCTACAATATGGGTATCAAACGAAGGGAATGGGCCCAGGTTTCATTTGGGCCTCAATATATTTCGATAAATTAATGGATAACTGAGTTAAGCGCGCTACCCACCTGCCAAGAAATACCTCAAGAAAAAAAGGAGCATATATTTCTTATGCCTTGTCAAGAAATTTTGACGTTTACGGCATTTTCCATTTTATTGCTAATTGCTATCATAAAAATGTATAAAACATGTGTAGCGAAGTATATACTCATATTTGCCGTGAATCTGCACGTTTACCTCAAGAAATATATACGAGCATATTTCTTGAGGTAAAACGGCGTTGCCAACCATCAAAAATTGTAGTATTTTTTCTTGTGAGCTGAGCATTGGCTCAAGAAACTTTGACGTGTGAAAACAGTTCTTGACCATTTCTTGAGCGTTTTTTTATATGGAGTTTGACATTTCTTGGCAGGTGAGTAGCCCGCTTTATCGGTGAAAATGTGGTTGCTCTAAAACCTTAAATTTTTCCTACAATATGGGTATCAAACGAAAGAGCATGACACCAGGTTTCTTTTGGACTTCCATATATTTCGATAAATTTATCGATAACTGAGTTATCGGTGAAAATGTGATTGCCCAAAAACTTTAAAATTGCCCTACAATATGTGTAACAAACGAAATGGAAAGGCTGCAGGTTTCATTTGGACTTCGATATATTTCGATAAATTTATCGATAACTGAGTTATCGGTGAAAATGTGATTGCCAAAAACTTTAAAATTTCCCCACAATATGGGTATCAAAAAAAAGGGGACGGCCACAGGATTCATCTGGACTTTAATATATTTCGATAAATTTATCGATAACTCAATTATCGGTGAAAATATGATCGCTCAAAAACCTTAAATTTTCCCTACAATATGGGTATCAAACGAAAGGGGATGACCCCAGGTTTCATTTGGACTTCAATGTATTTCGATAAATTTATCGATAACTGAGTTATCGGTGAAAATGTTATTGAACAAAGCCTTAAAATTACCCTACAATATGGGTATCAAACTAAAGGGAATGGCCTCAGGTTTCATTTGGACCTCGATATATTTCGATAAATTAATCGATCACTGAGTTATCGGTTAAAATGTTATTGAATAAGAACCTTAAAATTGCCCTACAATATGGGAATCAAACGAAAGGGAATGGCCCCACGTTTCAATTGGACCTCGATATATTTCTATAAGTTAATCGATAACTGAGTTATCGCTGAAAATGTTATTGAACAGAAACCTTAAAATTACCCTACAATATGGGTATCAAACGAATGGGAATGACCCCAGGTTTCACTTGGACCTCGATATATTTCGATAAATTAATCGATAACTGCGTTATCGGTGAAGATGTGATTGCCCAAAAACCTTAAAATTGCCCTACAATATGGTTATGAAACGAAAGGGCATGAGACCAGGTTTGATTTGGACTTCGATATATCGATATTTTTCGATAAATTGATCGATAACTGAGTTATCGGTGAAAATGTGATTGCCCAAAAACCTTAAAATTGCCCTACAATATGGGTATGAAACGAGAGGGCATGAGAACGGGTTTCATTTGGACTTCGATGTATTTCGATAAATTTATCGATAACTGAGTTATCGGTGAAGATGTGATTGCCCAAAAACTTTAAAATTGGACTTCGATATATTTCGATAAATTAATCGATAACTGAGTTATCGGTGAAAATGTTATTGAACAAAAACCTTAAAATTACCCTACAATATGAGTATCAAAGGAAGGGGAATGGCCCCAGGTTTCATTTTGACTTCGATATTTTTCGATAAATTGATCGATAACTGAATTATCGGTGAAAATGTGATTGCCCAAAAACCTTAAAATTGCCCTACAATATGGGTATGAAACGAAAGGGCATGAGACCGGGTTTCATTTGGACCTCAATATATTTCGATAAATTAATGGATAACTGAGTTCTCGGTGAAAATGTGGTTGCCCAAAAACCTTAAAATTGCCCGACAATATGGGTATCAAACGAAAGAGCATGACCCCAGGTTTCATTTGGACTTCCATATATTTCGATAAATTTATCGATAACTGAGTTATCGGTGAAAATGTTATTGAACAAAAACCTTAAAATTACCCTACAATATGGGTATCAAACGAATGGGAATGACCCCAGGTTTCACTTGGACCTCGATATATTTCGATAAATTAATCGATAACTGAGTTATCGGTTAAAATGTTATTGAATAAGAACCTTAAAATTGCCCTACAATATGAGTATCAAACGAAGGGGAATGGCCCCAGGTTTCATTTGGACTTCGATATTTTTCGATAAATTGATCGATAACTGCGTTATCGGTGAAAATGTGATTGCCCAAAAACCTTAAAATTGCCCTACAATATGGGTATGAAACGAAAGGGCATGAGACCGGGTTTCATTTGGACTTCGATATATTTCGATAAATTTATCAATAACTGAGTTATCGGTGAAGATGTGATTGCCCAACAACTTTAAAATTGTCCTACAATATAGGTATTAAACGAAAGGGGATGGCCCCAGGTTTCAATTGGACTTCGATGTATTTCGATAAATTTATCGATAACTGAGTTATCGGTGAAAATGTGATTGCCCAAAAAACCTTAAAATTGCCCTACAATAAGGTTATGAAACGAAAGGTCTCATGGGTATGAAACGAAAGGGCATGAGACCGGGTTTCATTTGGACTTCGATATATTTCGATAAATTTATCAATAACTGAGTTATCGGTGAAGATGTGATTGGCCAACAACCTTAAAATTGCCCTACAATATAAGTACTAAACGAAAGGGGTTGGCCCCAGGTTTCATTTGGACTTCGATATATATCGATAAATTTATCGATAACTGAGTTATCGGTGAAGATGTGATTGCCCAAAAACTTTAAAATTGCCCTACAATATGTGTAACAAACGAAAAGGAAAGGCTGCAGGTGTCATTTGGACTTCGATATATTTCGACAAATTTATCGATAACTGAGTTATCGGTGAAAAATGATTGCCCAAAAACTTTAAAATTTCCCCACTATATGGGTATCAAAAAAAAGGGGACGGCCACAGGATTCATCTGGACTTTAATATATTTCGATAAATTTGTTGATAACTGAGTTATTAGTGAAAAATCCTTAAAATTGCCCTACAATATGGGTATCAAACGAAAGGGAATGAACCCAGGTTTCATTTAGACCTCAATATATTTCGATAAGTTAATCGATAATTGAGTTACCAGTGAAAATGTTATTGAACAGAAACCTTAAAATTACCCTACAATATGGGTATCAAACGAATGGGAATGACCCCAGGTTTCACTTGGACCTCGATATATTTCGATAAATTAATCGATAACTGAGTTATCGGTTAAAATGTTATTGAATAAGAACCTTAAAATTGCCCTACAATTTGATCAAACGAAGGGGAATGGCCCCAGGTTTCATTTGGACTTCGATAGTTTTCGATAAATTGACCGATAACTGAGTTATCGGTGAAAATGTGATTGCCCAACAACCTTAAAATTGCCTTACCATATAGGTACTAAACGAAAGGGGATGGCCCCAGGTTTCAATTGGACTTCGATGTATTTCGATAAATTTGTCGATAACTGAGTTATCGGTGAAAATGTGATTTTGAAATGTGATATTTTTCGATAAAGTGATCGATAACTGAGTTATCGGTGAAAATGTGATTGCCCAAAAACCTTAAAATTGCCCTACAATATAGGTACTAAACGAAAGGGGGTGGCCCCAGGTTTCAATTGGACTTCGATATATTTCGATAAATTTATCGATAACTGCGTTATCGGTGAAGATGTGATTGCCCAAAAACCTTAAAATTGCCCTACAATAAGGTTATGAAACGAAAGGGCATGGCCCCAGGTTTCAATTGGACTTCGATATATTTCGATAAATTTATCGATAACTGCGTTATCGGTGAAAATGTGATTGCCCAAAAACCTTAAAATTGCCCTACAATAAGGTTATGAAACGAAAGGGCATGGCTCCAGGTTTCAATTGGACTTCGATATATTTCGATAAATTTATCGATAACTGCGTAGTCGGTGAAAATGTGATTGCCCAAAAACCTTAAAATTGCCCTACAATATGGGTATGAAACGAAAGGGCATGAGACCGGGTTTCATTTGGACTTCGATATATTCGATAAATTTATCAATAACTGCGTTATCGGTGAAGATGTGATTGCCCAACAACCTGGACTTCGATATATTTCGATAAATTAATCGATAACTGAGTTATCGGTTAAAATGTTATTGAATAAAAACCTTAAAATTGCCCTACAATGTGGGTATCAAACGAAAGGGAATGACCCAAGGTTTCATTTGGACCTCGATATGTTTCGATAAGTTAATCGATAACTGAGTTATCGGTTAAAATGTTATTGAATAAGAACCTTAAAATTTCCCTACAATATGGGTATCAAACGAAAGGGAATGGGCCCAGGTTTCATTTGGACCTCAATATATTTCGATAAATTAATGGATAACTGAGTTAAGCGCGCTACCCACCTGCCAAGAAATACCGCAAGAAAAAAAGGAGCATATATTTCTTATGCCTGGTCAAGAAATTTTGACGTTTACGGCATTTTCCATTTTATTGCTAATTGCTATCATAAAAATGTATAAAACATGTGTAGCGAAGTATATACTCATATTTGCCGTGAATCTGCACGTTTACCTCAAGAAATATATACGAGCATATTTCTTGAGGTAAAACGGCGTTGCCAACCATCACAAATTGTAGTCTTTTTTCTTGTGAGCTGAGCATTGGCTCAAGAAACTTTGACGTGTGAAAACAGTTCTTGACCATTTCTTGAGCGTTTTTTTATATGGAGTTTGACATTTCTTGGCAGGTGAGTAGCCCGCTTTATCGGTGAAAATGTGGTTGCTCTAAAACCTTAAATTTTTCCTACATATGGGTATCAAACGAAAGAGCATGACCCCAGGTTTCCTTTGGACTTCCATATATTTCGATAAATTTATCGATAACTGAGTTATCGGTGAAAATGTGATTGCCCAAAAACTTTAAAATTGCCCTACAATATGTGTAACAAACGAAATGGAAAGGCTGCAGGTTTCATTTGGACTTCGATATATTTCGATAAATTTATCGATAACTGAGTTATCGGTGAAAATGTGATTGCCAAAAACTTTAAAATTTCCCCATAATATGGGTATCAAAAGAAAGGGGACGGCCACAGGATTCATCTGGACTTTAATATATTTCGATAAATTTATCGATAACTCAATTATCGGTGAAAATATGATTGCTCAAAAACCTTAAATTTTCCCTATAATATGGGTATCAAACGAAAGGGGATGACCCCAGGTTTCATTTGGACTTCAATGTATTTCGATAAATTTATCGATAACTGAGTTATCGGTGAAAATGTTATTGAACAAAAGCCTTAAAATTAGCCTACAATATGGGTATCAAACTAAAGGGAATGGCCTCAGGTTTCATTTGGACCTCGATATATTTCGATAAATTGACCGATAACTGAGTTATCGGTTAAAATGTTATTGAATAAGAACCTTAAAATTGCCCTACAATATGGGAATCAAACGAAAGGGAATGGCCCCAGGTTTCAATTCGACCTCGATATATTTCTATAAGTTAATCGATAACTGAGTTATCGGTGAAAATGTTATTGAACAGAAACCTTAAAATTACCCTACAATATGGGTATCAAACGAATGGGAATGACCCCAGGTTTCACTTGGACCTCGATATATTTCGATAAATTAATCGATAACTGAGTTATCGGTTAAAATGTTATTGAATAAGAACCTTAAAATTGCCCTACAATATGAGTATCAAACGAAGGGGAATGGCCCCAGGTTTCATTTTGACTTCGATATTTTTCGATAAATTGACCGATAACTGAGTTATCGGTGAAAATGTGATTGCCCAACAACCTTAAAATTGCCCTACAATATAGGTACTAAACGAAAGGGGATGGCCCCAGGTTTCAATTGGACTTCGATGTATTTCGATAAATTTATCGATAACTCAGTTATCGGTGAAAATGTGATTGCCCAAAAAACCTTAAAATTGCCCTACAATAAGGTTATGAAACGAAAGGGCATGAGACCAGGTTTGATTTGGACTTCGATATATCGATATTTTTCGATAAATTGATCGATAACTGAGTTATCGGTGAAAATGTGATTGCCCAAAAACCTTAAAATTGCCCTACAATATGGGTATGAAACGAGAGGGCATGAGAACGGGTTTCATTTGGACTTCGATGTATTTCGATAAATTTATCGATAACTGAGTTATCGGTGAAGATGTGATTGCCCAAAAACTTTAAAATTGGACTTCGATATATTTCGATAAATTAATCGATAACTGAGTTATCGGTGAAAATATTATTGAACAAAAACCTTAAAATTACCCTACAATATCAGTATCAAAGGAAGGGGAATGGCCCCAGGTTTCATTTTGACTTCGATATTTTTCGATAAATTGATCGATAACTGAGTTATCGGTGAAAATGTGATTGCCCAAAAACCTTAAAATTGCCCTACAATATGGGTATGAAACGAAAGGGCATGAGACCGGGTTTCATTTGGACCTCAATATATTTCGATAAATTAATGGATAACTGAGTTCTCGGTGAAAATGTGGTTGCCCAAAAACCTTAAAATTGTCCGACAATATGGGTATCAAACGAAAGAGCATGACCCCAGGTTTCATTTGGACTTCCATATATTTCGATAAATTTATCGATAACTGAGTTATCGGTGAAAATGTTATTGAACAAAAACCTTAAAATTACCCTACAATATGAGTATCAATCGAAGGGAAATGGCCCCAGGTTTCATTTGGACTTCGATATTTTTCGATAAATTAATCGATAACTGAGTTATCGGTTAAAATGTTATTGAATAAGAACCTTAAAATTGCCCTACAATATGGGTATCAAACGAAAGGGAATGGCCCTAGGATTCATTTGGACCTTGATATATTTCGATAAGTTAATCGATAACTGAGTTATCGGTTAAAATGATATTGAATAAGAACCTTAAAATTTCCCTACAATATGGGTATCAAACGAAAGGGAATGGGTGCAGGTTTCATTTGGACCTCAATATATTTCGATAAATTAATGGATAACTGAGTTATCGGTGAAAATGTGGTTGCTCAAAAACCTTAAATTTTTTCTACAATATGGGTATCAAACGAAAGAGCATGACCCCAGGTTTCATTTGGACTTCCATATTATATTTCGATAAATATATCGATAACTGAGTTATCGGTGAAAATGTGATTGCCCAAAAACTTTAAAATTGCCCTACAATATGTGTAACAAACGAAAAGGAAAGGCTGCAGGTTTCATTTGGACTTCGATATATTTCGATAAATTTATCGATAACTGAGTTATCGGTGAAAATGTGATTGCCCAAAAACTTAAAATTTCCCCACAATATGGGTATTAAAAGAAAGGGGACGGCCACAGGATTTATCTGGACTTTAATATATTTCGATAAATTTATCGATAACTGAATTATCGGTGAAAATATGGTTGCTGAAAAACCTTAAATTTTCCCTACAATATGGGTATCAAACGAAAGGGGATGACCCCAGGTTTCATTTGGACTTCAATGTATTTCGATAAATTTATCGATAACTGAGTTATCGGTGAAAATGTTATTGAACAAAAACCTTCAAATTACCCTACAATATGGGTATCAAACTAAAGGGAATGGCCTCAGGTTTCATTTGGACCTCGATATATTTCGATAAATTAATCGATCACTGAGTTATCGGTTAAAATGTTATGGAATAAGAACCTTAAAATTGCCCTACAATATGGGAATCAAACGAAAGGGAATGGCCCCAGGTTTCATTTGGACCTCGATATATTTCTATAAGTTAATCGATAACTGAGTTATCGGTGCAAATGTTATTGAACAGAAACCTTAAAATTACCCTACAATATGGGTATCAAACGAATGGGAATGACCCCAGGTTTCACTTGGACCTCGATATATTTCGATAAATTTATCGATAACTGAGTTATCGGTTAAAATGTTATTGAATAAGAACCTTAAAATTGCCCTACAATATGAGTATCAAACGAAGGGGAATAGTCCCAGATTTCATTTGGACTTCGATATTTTTCGATAAATTGACCGATAACTGAGTTATCGGTGAAAATGTGATTGCCCAACAACCTTAAAATTGCCCTATAATATAGGTACTAAACGAAAGGGGATGGCCCCAGGTTTCACTTGGACCTCGATATATTTCGATAAATTTATCGATAACTGAGTTATCGGTTAAAATGTTATTGAATAAGAACCTTAAAATTGCCCTACAATATGAGTATCAAACGAAGGGGAATAGTCCCAGATTTCATTTGGACTTCGATATTTTTCGATAAATTTATCGATAACTGAGTTATGTGTGAAAATGTGATTGCCCAAAAAACCTTAAAATTGCCTTACAATATGGTTATGAAACGAAAGGGCATGAGACCAGGTTTCATTTGGACTTCGATATATATCGATAAATTTATCGATAACTGAGTTATCGGTGAAAATGTGATTGCCCAAAAACTTTAAAATTGGCCTACAATATGGGTATCATTTGGATTTCAATATATTTCGATACATTTTTCGATAACTGAGTTATCGGTGAAAATGTGATTGCCCAAAAACTTTAAAATTTCCCCACAATATGGGTATCAAACGAAAGGGAATGGCCCCAGGTTTCATTTAGACCACAATATATTTCGATAAATTAATCGATAACTGAATTATCGGTGAAAATATGGTTGCTCAAAAACCTTAAATTTTCCCTACGATATGGGTATCATACAAAAGGGGATGACCCCAGGTTTCATTTGGACTTCAATATATTTCGATAAATTTATCGATAACTGAGTTATCGGTGAAAATGCTATTGAACAAAAACCTTCAAATTACCCTACAATATTGGTATCAAACTAAAGGGAATGGCCTCAGGTTTCATTTGGACCTCGATATATTTTGATAAATTAATCGATCACTGAGTTATCGGTTAAAATGTTATGGAATAAGAACCTTAAAATTGCCCTACAATATGGCAATCAAACGAAAGGGAATGGCCCCAGGTTTCATTTGGACCTCGATATATTTCTATAAGTTAATCGATAACTGAGTTATCGGTGAAAATGTTATTGAACAGAAACCTTAAAATTACCCTACAATATGGGTATCAAACGAATGGGAATGACCCCAGGTTTCACTTGGACCTCGATATATTTCGATAAATTAATCGATAACTGAGTTATCGGTTAAAATGTTATTGAATAAGAACCTTAAAATTGGCCTACAATATGAGTATCAAACGAAGGGGAATGGTCCCAGGTTTCATTTGGACTTCGATATTTTTCGATAAATTGACCGATAACTGAGTTATCGGTGAAAATGTGATTGCCCAACAACCTTAAAATTGCCCTACAATATAGGTACTAAACGAAAGGGGATGGCCCCAGGTTTCAATTGGACTTCGATGTATTTCGATAAATTTATTGATAACTGAGTTATCTGCGAAAATGTGATTGCCCAAAAAACCGTAAAATTGCCCTACAGTATGGTTATGAAACGAAAGGGCATGAGACCAGGTTTCATTTGGACTTCGATATATATCGATAAATTTATCGATAACTGAGTTATCGGTGAAGATGTGATTGCCCAAAAACTTTAAAATTGGCCTACAATATGGGTATCATTTGGATATCAATATATTTCGATACATTTTTCGATAACTGAGTTATCGGTGAAAATGTGATTGCCCAAAAACTTTAAAATTTCCCCACAATATGGGTATCAAACGAAAGGAATGGCCCCAGGTTTCATTTAGACCACAATATATTTCGATAAATTAATCGATAAGTGAATTATCGGTGAAAATATGGTTGCTCAAAAAGCTTAAATTTTCCCTACGATATGGGTATCATACAAAAGGGGATGACCCCAGGTTTCAGTTGGACTTCAATATATTTCGATGAATTTATCGATAACTGAGTTATCGGTGAAAATGCTATTGAACAAAAATCTTAAAATTACCCTACAATATGGGTATCAAACTAAAGGGAATGGCCTCAGGTTTCATTTGGACCTCGATATATTTCGATAAATTAATCGATAGCTGAGTTATCGGTTAAAATTTTATTGAATAAGAACCTTTAAATTGCCCTACAATATGGGTATCAAACGAAAGGGAATGGCCCCAGGTTTCATTTGGACCTCGATATATTTCGATAAGTTAATCGATAACGGAGTTATCGGTGAAAATGTTATTGAACAAATCAAACGAAAGGGAATGACCCCAGGTTTCATTTGGACTTCGATATTTTTCGATAAATTGACCGATAACTGAGTTATCGGTGAAAATGTGATTGCCCAACAACCTTAAAATTGTCCCACAATATAGCTACTAAACGAAAGGGGATGGCCCCAGGTTTCAATTGGACTTCGATGTATTTCGATAAATTTATCGATAACTGAGTTATCGGTGAAAATGTGATTGCCCAAAAAACCTTAAAATTGCCCTACAATAAGGTTATGAAACGAAAGGGCATGAGACCAGGTTTCATTTGGACTTCGATATATATCGATAAATTTATCGATAACTAAGTTATCGGTGAAGATGTGATTGCCCAAAAACTTTAAAATTGGCCCACAATATGGGTATCATTTGGATTTCAATATATTTCGATACATTTTTCGATAACTGAGTTACCGGTGAAAACGAGATGGCTCAAAAGCCTTAAAATTGCCCGACAATATGGGTATCAAACGAAAGAGCATGCCCCAGGTTTCATTTGGACTTCCATATATTTCGTTAAATTGATCGATAACTGAGTTATCGGTGAAGATGTGATTGCCCAAAAACTTTAAAATTTCCCTACAATATGAGTAACAAACGAAAAGGAAATGCTGCAGGTTTCATTTGGACTTCGATATTTTTCGATAGATTGATCGATAACTGAGTTATCGGTGAAAATGTGATTGCCCAAAAACCTTAAAATTGCCCTACAATATAGGTACTAAACGAAAGGGGATGGCCCCAGGTTTCAATTGGTCTTCGATATATTTCGATAAATTTATCGATAACTGAGTTATCGGTGAAAATGTGATTGCCCAAAAACCTTAAAATTGCCCTACAATATGGGTATGAAACGAAAAGGCATGAGACCGGGTTTCATTTGGACTTCTATATATTTCGATAAATTTATCAATAACTGAGTTATCGGTGAAGATGTGATTGCCCAAAAACTTTAAAATTGGACTTCGATATATTTCGATAAATTAATCGATAACTGAGTTAACGGTTAAAATGTTATTGAATAAGAACCTTAAAATTGCCCTACAATATGGGTATCAAACGAAAGGGAATGACCGCCGGTTTCATTTGGACCTCGATATATTTCGATAAATTAATCGATAACTGAGTTATCGGTTAAAATGTTATTGAATAAGAATCTTAAAATTGCCCTACAATATGGGTATCAAACGAAAGGGAATGGCCCCAGGTATCATTTGGACCTCAATATATTTCGATAAATTAATCGATAACTGAGTTATCGGTGAACATGTGGTTGCTCAAAAACCTTAAACTTTCCCTATAATATGGGTATCAAAAGAAAGGGGATGACCCCAGGTTTCATTTGGACTTCAATATATTTCGATAAATTTATCGATAACTGAGTTATCGGTGAAAATGTTATTGAACAAAAACCTTAAAATTACCCTACAATATGAGTATCAAACGAAGGGGAATGGCCCAAGGTTTCATTTGGACTTCGATATTTTTCGATAAATTGATCGATAACTGAGTTATCGGTGAAAATGTGATTGCCCAAAAACCTTAAAATTGCCCTACAATATGGGTATGAAGCGAAAGGGCATGAGACCGGGTATCATTCGGACTTCGATATATTTCGATAAATTTATAGATAACTGAGTTATTGGTGAAGATGTGATTGCCCAAAAACTTTAAAATTTGACTTCGATATATTTCGATAAATTAATCGATAACTGAGTTATCGGTTAAAATGTTATTGAACAAAAACCTTAAAATTACCCTACAATATGAGTATCAAACGAAGGGGAATGGCCCCAGGTTTCATTTGGACTTCGATATTTTTCGATAAATTGATCGATAACTGAGTTATCGGTGAAAATGTGATTGCCCAAAAACCTTAAAATTGCCCTACAATATGGGTATGAAACGAGAGGGTATGAGACCGGGTTTCATTTGGACTTCGATGTATTTCGATAAATTTATCGATAACTGAGTTATCGGTGAAGATGTGATTGCCCAAAAACTTTAAAATTGGTTTCGATATATTTCGATAAATTTATAGATAACTGAGTTATTGGTGAAGATGTGATTGCCCAAAAACTTTAAAATTTGACTTCGATATATTTCGATAAATTAATCGATAACTGAGTTATCGGTTAAAATGTTATTGAACAAAAACCTTAAAATTACCCTACAATATGAGTATCAAACGAAGGGGAATGGCCCCAGGTTTCATTTGGACTTCGAAATTTTTCGATAAATTGATCGATAACTGAGTTATCGGTGAAAATGTGATTGCCCAAAAACCTTAAAATTGCCCTACAATATGGGTATGAAACGAAAGGTCATGAGACCGGGTTTCATTTGGACCTCAATATATTTCCATAAATTAATGGATAAAAATTGCCCGACAATATGGGTATCAACGAAAGAGCATGACCCCAGGTTTCATTTGGACTTCCATATATTTCGATAAATTTATCGATAACTGAGTTATCGGTGAAAATGTTATTGAACAAAAACCTTAAAATTACCCTACAATATAAGTATCAAACGAAGGGGAATGGCCCCAGGTTTCATTTGGACTTCGATATTTTTCGATAAATTAATCGATAACTGAGTTATCGGTGAAAATCCTGGTATTAACGGAATTCTCCACATAGCAGAATCCCGGGACTGACGTTCCTATACCGACACCGTTACTCCTCCTCGAACCATTTAGATGACTTTATGAAGGCCATCAGGTCCTTTATGTCCAGCTCCGTGACCTGGCGTAGGCTAACCAGGAAGGGAACTCCCAAAAAGCGCATTCTCGCGCCACTTAAAGCCAGGCAGTTGCAGATGAGGTGCTCCGCTGTTTCCTCCTCCTCATCATCCTTACAACTCCTACAGCATCGTCGGTAGGGCACACCTAGTCTTTCTGCGTGCCTACCCGCAAGTTCGTCTGCCCTACAATTTCCCTCAATGTCCCTATGCCCCGGGACCCATGTGAGGTTCACGCGATTCTGTTGGGCCATCTCTTGTAGAGATCGAAGACAGCTGAGCGTCAGTTCAGAGTTGAACGAATAAGAACCAAGGGATTTGATGGCCGCCTGGCTGTCGCTGAATATTAAAATGTCCTGTCCGATTGTGTGTTGGCCTATCCTAGCCGCGGCGTCCATGATTGCTGAAACTTCAGCCTGGAAGACACTGCAGTGATCAGGTAGTCTGAAGGAGAGCTCAAGGTTCAGATCCTTTGAATAAACCCCTCCTCCAACTCTGCCGTCTAGCTTCGAGCCATCAGTATAAATGGAAGTGCCGCCATGAGTGGCGGGACTCCGATCCGTGCTCTCCCATTCTTCCCTGCTGGGAATGTTGATTTTAAAACCGCTATATCCGACTGTTGTGGTCGCACAACGATCTGTGCTCAGCGGAAGAAAGCTATAGGAACCCAATATACAGGCGTGTCCAGTAGTGCTTGCGCCCCAGCCGGACGTTTCCCTTAGACGCAGAGCCGATGCTGCTGCCACCAGGTACCCTTCCAGATCGAGTGGCAAAATGCCAAGAATGGATTGGAGTGCTTCATTTGGCGTTGTTCTCAACGCACCGCTTATACAAATCATGCAAGATCTGTGTACTTTACCTAGCAGATTAAGGGTTGTTGCCTTGCTCAGCGCAGGCCACCATACCACAACTCCATAGAGCATGATTGGTCGAATGATTGCAGTGTAGATCCATTTGCATACTTTGGGGCTGAGCCCCCATTTCTTTCCAATGGCTCTTTTGCACGTGTAGAGTGCAATACACGCTTTCTTCTGGCGCTGAAGAACATTCTCCTTCCAGGTTAGTTTCCTAACCAGAACTGTGCCCAAGAACTTGGCTTTGTCAGCCAAGTTCAGGTGCACGTCATTCAGTTTTGGTAGTATTAGCGGTGGTATCTTATAGCGGTTGGTAAAGAGAACCAGTTCTACTTTCCCGGGTTGATGCTCAGTCCGCAGCGCAAGCACCATGAGGAAACCTCTCGCAGTGCTACTTGCATCAAGTCGCACAAGGTTTGTGAGAATTTGCCCCTATATACTATAGCTAAGTCGTCTGCATATGCCACTACCTTCCCGCCCCCCCAGCTTTTGTCTCGCAGCATCGAGTTGACAGTGATGTTCCATAGAAGCGGGGAGAGAACACCACCCTGAGACGTTCCCCTTGTGGCATAGCGTGATAAGTCTACCGAGCCCAGTGATGAAACTAATCGTCTACCCTTTAGTAGTTGATCAATAAGTCCAATAAGAGCCCTGCTTATGCCCAGACTTGTTAAAGCGGTGTTTATAGCATCAGGGCTTATGTTGTTGAAGGCTCCTTCAATATCTAAAAAGGCCGCAAGACAGTACTCCTTCTCATACAGCAATTTTTCAATAACAGAAACTAGGCTGTGAAGCGCAGTTTCTGTAGATTTCCCTTTGGTGTATGCATGCTGATAGCTACAGATCAGGTTGCTATCAATAGTAGAGGAGAGGTAGTCATTTATTATCCTCTCGAAGGTTTTGATCACAAAGGATGAGAGACTGATCGGCCTGTAGTCCTTGGTCTCGTAATGAGACGCCTTCCCCGCCTTAGGAATAAACACTACCGTGGCACTTCTCCAGGAGCACGGAATGGAGCTAAGAGAAAGGAAGGCTGTATAGAGAAATACCAGCCATTTGGCTGATGTCTCCCGCGTGTTTATGAGTTGTGCGGGAATAATCCCGTCTGGCCCGGCAGCCTTGAACGGTTCGAAGCTTTTAACCGCCCACCTAACCTTTTCCTCCGTGATGGGTATGTATACAGCCAGGTTTGTTGTAGGTGCTACGGGTTCCTCATGCAAGTTCCCTGGGAAGTGCGTATTCAAGAGCAGCTCTAGGGGTTCCCTCTCCGTGCTGGTCCAGGATCCGTCAGGTTTGCGCAAATAGCTTGTATGAAACGAAAGGGCATGGGACCGGGTTTCATTTGGACTTCGATATATTTCGATAAATTTATCGATAACTGAGTTATCGGTGAAGATGTGATTGCCCAAAAACTTTAAAATTGGACCTCGATATATTTCGATAAATTAATCGATAACTGAGTTATCGGTTAAAATGTTATTGAATAAGAACCTTAAAATTGCCCTACAATATGAATATCAAACGAAAGGGAATGGCCCCAGGTTTCATTTGGACCTCGATATATTTCGATAAGTTAATCGATAACTGATTTATCGGTTAAAATGTTATTAAATAAGAACCTTAAAATTTCCCTACAATATGGGTATCAAACGAAAAGGAATGGCCCCAGGTTTCATTTGGACCTCAATATATTTCGATAAATTAATGGATAATTGAGTTATCGGAGAAAATGTGGTTGTTCAAAAACCTTAAATTTTCCCTACAATATGGGTATCAAACGAAAGAGCATGACCCCAGGTTTCTTTTGGACTTCCATATATTTCGATAAATTTATCGATAACTGAGTTATCGGTGAAAATGTGATTGCCCAAAAACTTTAAAATTGCCCTACAATATGTGTAACAAACGAAAAGGAAAGGCTGAAGGTTTCATTTGGGCTTCGATATATTTCGATAGGTTAGGTTAGGTTCAAGTGGCTGCCGCAGAGGCACACCTAGTCCAGTATTAAAAGGCCCGTTGTGATACCACCAACACTAGGAAAGTCAGTTCCGGGACCCTGCCATATGGAAAATCCCGGATTTAGCGGAATTCTCAACACAGCAGAATCCCGGGACTGACGTTCCTATACCGACACCGTTACTCCTCCTCGAACCATTTAGATGACTTTATGAAGGCCATCAGGTCCTTTATGTCCAGCTCCGTGACCTGGCGTAGGCTAACCAGGAAGAGAACACCCAAAATGCGCATTCTCGCGCCACTTAAAGCCGGGCAGTTGCAGATGAGGTGCTCCCCCGTTTCCTCCTCCTCATCATCCTTACAACTCCTACAGCATCGTCGGTAGGGCACACCTAGTCTTTCTGCGTGCCTACCCGCAAGTTCGTCTGCCCTACAATTTCCCTCAATGTGCCTATGCCCCGGGACCCATGTGAGGTTCACGCGATTCTGTTGGGTCATCTCTTGTAGAGATCGACGACAGCTGAGCGTCAGTTCAGAGTTGAACGAATAAGAGCCAAGGGATTTGATGGCCGCCTGGCTGTCGCTGAATATAAAAATGTCCTGTCCGATTGTGTGTTGGCCTATCCAAGCCGCGGCGTCCATGATTGCTGAAACTTCAGCCTGGAAGACACTGCAGTGATCAGGTAGTCTGAAGGAGAGCTCAAGGTTCAGATCCTTTGAATAAACCCCTCCTCCAACTCTGCCGTCTAGCTTCGAGCCATCAGTATAAATGGAAGTGCCGCCATGAGTGGCGGGACTCCGATCCGTGCTCTCCCATTCTTCCCTGCTGGGAATGTTGATTTTAAAACCGCTATCTCCGACTGTTGTGGTCGCACAACGATCTGTGCTCAGCGGAATAAAGCTATAGGATCCCAATATACAGGCGTGTCCAGTAGTGCTTGCGCCCCAGCCGGACTTTTCCCTTAGACGCAGAGCCGATGCTGCTGCCACCAGGTACCCTTCCAGATCGAGTGGCAAAATGCCAAGAATGGACTGGAGTGCTTCATTTGGCGTTGTTCTCAACGCACCGCTTATACAAATCATGCAAGATCTGTGTACTTTACCTAGCAGATTAAGGGTTGTTGCCTTGCTCAGCGCAGGCCACCATACCACAACTCCATAGAGCATGATTGGTCGAATGATTGCAGTGTAGATCCATTTGCATACTTTGGGGCTGAGCCCCCATTTCTTTCCAATGGCTCTTTTGCACGTGTAGAGTGCAATACACGCTTTCTTCTGGCGCTGAAGAACATTCTCCTTCCAGGTTAGTTTCCTAACCAGAACTGTGCCCAAGAACTTGGCTGACAAAGCCATTTTCTATATGTTACCCTTGCAGGTGCACGTCATTCAGTTTTGGTAGTATTAGCGGTGGTATCTTATAGCGGTTGGTAAAGAGAACCAGCCCAGTGATGAAACTAATCGTCTACCCTTTAGTAGTTGATCAATAAGTCCAATAAGAGACCTGCTTATGCCCAGACTTGTTAAAGCGGTGTTTATAGCATCAGGGCTTATGTTGTTGAAGGCTCCTTCAATATCTAAAAAGGCCGCAAGACAGTACTCCTTCTCATACAGCAATTTTTCAATAACAGAAACTAGGCTGTGAAGCGCAGTTTCTGTAGATTTCCCTTTGGTGTATGCATGCTGATAGCTACAGATCAGGTTGCTATCAATAGTAGAGGAGAGGTAGTCATTTATTATCCTCTCGAAGGTTTTGATCACAAAGGATGAGAGACTGATCGGCCTGTAGTCCTTGGTCTCGTAATGAGACGCCTTCCCCGCCTTAGGAATAAACACTACCGTGGCACTTCTCCAGGAGCACGGAATGTAGCTAAGAGAAAGGAAGGCTGTATAGAAAAATACCAGCCATTTGGCTGATGTCTCCCGCGTGTTTATGAGTTGTGCGGGAATAATCCCGTCTGGCCCGGCAGCCTTGAACGGTTCGAAGCTTTTAACCGCCCACCTAACCTTTTCCTCCGTGATGGGTATGTATACAGCCAGGTTTGTTGTAGGCGCTACGGGTTCCTCATGCAAGTTCCCTGGGAAGTGCGTATTCAAGAGCAGCTCTAGGGTTTCCCTCTCCGTGCTGGTCCAGGATCCGTCAGGTTTGCGCAAATAGCTTGTGGCTGTTTGAGTTTTTGAGAGCACTCGTCTAAGTCTCGCTGTATCGTCCACATTTTCGACCCCAGTGCAGAAATTTGTCCACGATACTCTCTTCGCCTGCCTCAGAGCTTTTTTGTAGGCCCTGAGTTTAACTTTATACTCGAGCCATTGAGTCTCCGTGCCAAGGCTCTTGGCCTTATTAAATTGTGTCCTACATGATTTTCGGAGCGAGTCCAGGTCGTAGGACCACCAATGCGGCCTATGTTTACCGCGTAGTTTTGGCACTGGGCAAGCCTGCTTTAAGGCATTCGAGAGCGCCGTTGTAAAGGTCTTTACCAGATTCTCCAACTCCCCTACTGATGAGGGGACTTATGGGGGCAGTGCTGGTAATTCCCTAGATAGTATTTCATTGTGTAGCTGCCAGTTAGTGTTACGTGGGTTGCGTTTCATAACCGGCTGCTCAACAGAAAAGTCTAGAACTATTTCTACGTACCGGTGGTCGGAAAATGAGTGCTCATCGAGAACGCGCCATTTTCTTGCCCACTCATGAGCGCCTTCGCTGCAAATAGTGAGATCTATGACCTCCCTACGGGTTTTAGTAATAAACGTAGGTTCGTTACCCACGTTGCAAACTACCAGGTTAGTTGTTAACAAAAAGTCAAACAACGACTCTCCTCTAGCATTGATATCGGAGCTTCCCCACTGGACGTGATGAGCATTGGCGTCAGTTCCGATAATAAGATGACCCATGGAAAAATATGCCACCAGGTCTTTTACCTCCTTCTGTGGCGGAGGTTCTTCGGCGTCATAGGGCATATAGACCGACGCCATCATCAGACTGCTACTGTCGACTGTTAAACTGGCAGCTGTAACGTCACCATTGGTATAGTTGGGCAAGAGAAAGGCATTCAGCTCAGACTTAACCAAAATACAGGCTCTAACCCTGCCCCCCTCGCTGGCTCGAATAAGCTTAAAACCCTTAGTCCCCAAACCGCAAATCCTTGAGCTGTTGACCCAGGGTTCCTGGATGAGGACTACATCTACGTCACCTTTAGAGAGACGACTGAGCCTCGGCTGCTTTAGATTTGTGCAGGATTATCTGAATCACCACCAACATGAGAGCGCTCAGACTTCCCTGCCACCGCCGTATCGTCGAGTTCCGCCTCGTCTGGAGGCTTATCTTTCAAGGCCGATTTGTTCAGACCACGGTTTGGCGTGGCAGAGATCCTACTAACTGTGGCAGTGTCAACATTGGTGCGCTCAGGACTAGCTGCTATCACGGTGATGTTGAGGTCTTCCCCGTCCAGCAGGCTGTCTCCCATATCAGCTGTCCACTGCTCCTTCGCCATTTGACGTGGCATCTCCGACTCCCCTTCCGGCACTGCGATGTCCGAGTCCTCCGGCGCAGCCGAAATAGCAGCGCGCTGTGCATCGCCGCGGTATACGTGAATCACGATCTGGCCCATACCGTAGTGCACTCGTCCGTTGCACCGTTTAAGGAGCTCGAGTGCCTCCTTATTCAAGGTGAAGATCACTTGCCTATCAGTCCTTCGTCGGGAGAGACGGGTTCATGATCTTCAGCATCCTGAGAATTCTCTCAGGTTCAGCAGGGATAGCAGGAATCCACGCTCTTGCCCTTGGCGGAGCCGGGATGTCCTTCCAGTCGACAACCTCGATTCTTGCCCCTTGGTAGATCCCACCTAGTCTTGCAGCTGCTGCCTTGTACAGTGCAACAGTTTTTGCATCCTCGCAAGCTAATACCTTGATTCGGCCCTGGCCCGGAGACTCATCCATAATGTCGAGAAGGGCATTACCGATAGCATTCCGGACGTACCGCCACTGATCCCTAAGGATGGCCCAGCTTTCATTACCTCGGTCAATGACGCCAATGAGGATCCTATCCTTAGTCACATCAGCAAAGCTGAGTTTACCCATTACGGGGGCGTGTTGCTGCCGCTTCGGGTGAGCTTTTAAATCCACGTCCGATCTCTGGCGTTTGAAGGGGTTTGCATTAACCTTCTTTGGCGCGTAATCGCTTTGGAAGTTCGGTAAGATAGCTTCAGCCATCTCCACCGTCTTTCTAGCATTCGGCGATAGCGTCTCTTGTGAAATACCCTCGTATTTCTTCAAAATCCTTGCGGCCGGTCTTTTGTCCAAGTACTCAGAGCGACTGGGAGATATCTTTTGGGGTAAATTTCGACCCGTAGTTGCCATCGCGGTCGTTCCCTTATTTGTATCTCTGGGGCCAGGTCGTGAGAGCACTGCCACAGACGTTAAAGACTTGGTTTCGGTACCGGCACTTACTGGGGCTTTAGCATCAGCCGTTATAGGCTTCACCGTGTTTGTACCGGTACTTACTTTGGGGATTCCCCCTTGTTATCCAGAGATAATCGACTCGTAGTTGCCATCGCTGTCGATCTCTCGGCTGATTAAGGAATGGAGTTTGTCCTCCGACGTTGCGTTCTCGCTTGCTCCAGCATTTTCCTCCTCTGATGTGCAGTATACATTGTTGTATCTTTAGTTTTAGGGTTTTTGTTACTATCTTTCATCTTGTTCGTACGACCCCTCGCCGGGCAAGGCCAGTTTAGGGTCAAAGGAAGAGTAAGGGGAATGTATCGTCCACCGCGGCAGAGCCCCATACCGCGGTAAGGCCATAGTTACTCTCCGAGGCGGCCCGGTATCAGAGAGGCTCCGTTCGAATACAGCCAGGATTTACCTCCCGGCTGCAAACGTCCAATGGGCACGTGGTCGCATAACACCCTGGATTGGGAGGGGAAGATCTTAGTCGTCGCGCCAGAGAGGCTTGGCTTCTCTCGTGATGTAGTACCGGCGGCGCTATGATCACAAGGGCAGCGTAGCCCTGTGGCTATCGTTGCCACTAGGTTACAATGCTGCCACTTAATTGCTATTTGTTAGGATTGCGCAATAGTCGACAACATTCCACCTCCTGGCGAACCATCCGGGGGTTCGCAAACTGTCAAGGCGGCTAGCCTCTTGATTGGTCGAGGCATAACTCCATGTGACGTTTGGACGTCGGCACTTCGGACTCGACCGTCACTTCCCTTGAAGGTCTGAATGACTCTGCCTTTCTCCCAATGGCTCCGAGACGCTGAAGGATCACATACTATAACAAGCGTTCCCGGTTGTAATGCAGTTACGTCATCGCGCCACTTCGGTCGACAGTAATGGTGGCAGATATTGCGGTCCTTTAGGCTTTGAGCAATCTTCCACTGTTTGCGTAAGCAACTTCGTTCGTCTTCGGGGTGTGGTGTCTGGGTGGAGTTTAAACAACCAATCAAAAAATGGTTGGGCGTGAGTGGTTCTTCTTCTTCAGCTGTGACCGGTATAGCTGTCAACGGTCTACTGTTGATAATGTTCTCTTTTTCGATAAGACCACTACGGAGCGTTTCGACCCTTGGTGCTTCTTCTTTCAAAACTTTATGCAGAAGTCGTTTGGTGCACTGAATAAGTCGCTCCCAACACCCACCACTACTCGGATCCGCCGGACAACTGAACAACCATTCAATTTTGTGTTTTGCAAATTCGCGCTCTATGGCATTAAAGTCAAAAAGTGTGTTTTCCTCTGTCAATTCTTTTTGTGCGCCTACAAAATTAGTAACGTTGTCGCTTCGTATACGTATGGGTGTGCCGCGACGATTAATAAAGTTGCGTAGGCAGATAATGAAGGCATCGGTAGATAGGTTTTCTGCCAACTCCAAATGCACTGCCCTTGTTGTCAAACATGTAAATAATGCGACCCATCGTTTCTCTGTCCTGCGACCAATAGCGACTTGGAACGGCCCACAATAATCTACCCCTGAGTATGAAAACGGTCGAACATACGGGGTTGCCCTGTCTATGGGTAGCTGTCCCATCAATGGAGCAGCTGGTTTGGCTCTGTCACAAATGCAAACTTGACAGTTCCGCTTAATGCGTTTTACTACGTTTCTAATAGCCGGTATCCAGAAACGTTGACGTATTTCGTTGATCACTAAGTTGTCGTTTTGGTGATGTCGTTTGTCGTGATATTCGGGTACAAGTAAATGCGTAACGTGATGGCTTCCTGGCAGTATAATTGGTCGACGAGCGCTGATAGGTAGGCAATAAGCTACATCTAACCTTCCGTATATTTTCATCAAGTCGTCTTCGTCTTAATATGGCGTAAGTGGCTATAAACTGCAATTTTTTGGCAATGATTTCTTTTGGCGTAAGGCATCGATTTCTTCGGCATATGCATCTCGCTGCGCTAAGCGAAATATGTGAGTTTCAGCAGATGTCATTTCCACGGCATTGAGTTGACCTTTCATACGTGTTTTCTTTCCACTGTTGTTGACAAATCTCAATAACCAAGCCATAACTCTGGTCAACTTTAAGAAAGAAGAAAAGTTAGTAAATTCGACAAATATCTTACCTTTATCACAGGCAAGCAAACGACGACTAGTCTCTTCTTTGGCACATTCATCTGATGATATCACGACTTCTCGAGGCCAGCTTCCCTCGTCCTGGTTTAAAAAATCTAGTCCATTCAACCAGCGTGAGTCTGTTGAACTTTCCGACGTAAATTTGGCTCGTGTTGCGTCATCGGCAACGTTTAAGTTTGTGGGCACCCAGTGCCACTGATCTATCGTAGACGTGTTGAGTATTTCGGCTTATCTATGAGCGACATATGGTTTGTATACCCGTGATTGCGAGCGTATCCAAAGTATAACGGTCCGCGAATCGCTCCATAGAAACGTTCGTTGTATCGGAATGTCAAGGCTATAAGTGGTGCGCAAGACGCTTTAGCGCACACTAATACTACTTCGACGACGTCATCCTTTTGTACTCTCAGGTAAGCGGCAGCGGCATAGGCACTTGTGCTGGCATCAACAAATATGTGCAGTTGAATACTTTGAGCAGCAGCGCGGAATGGAAAATGACTTGAACGCCTGAAACTTGGCCCACCACATCTTCCATTGCGTAACCAGTTGGTGTGGTAGTTCTTCGTCCCAAGCAACGCCTAGTTTCCAAAGTGCTTGCAGTAGTAAATTTGCCGAGATTGTAATGTTCGTAAGAAGTCCAAAGGAATCGTAAATAGACATGACAATTCCTAAGAGTTCCCTTTTGGTAGGTGGCCGTTCACCTTGTAAAATGTCTTTTGATATTTTAAAGAAGTGGAAATTGAACTCAAACTTATCAGTTGTGGTATTCCAATGCATTCCCAATATTTTATCGACTGCATCTTTTCGCTGCATGTTGAACTTGGTTGACTGACAAGAGTTACCCTTGTTCAAACTCGCTTCTAACTCTTTGCAATTTGATACGAATCTACGAAGGTTAAACCCTGCAGCTGCGTTGATTTTTATGGCGTCTAATATCGTCTGCTTGGCTTCTTTGGCGTCATGAAAACTAATAACGAGGTCATCTTGTTTATTACGGCGTCGACGGCTTTTGGCATTTGTGATTCAAATTTAGCGGCATTAACATTTTTCACATATTGAGCGCAACACGGCGACGAGGCTGCCCCGAATATCATGGATTTCATTACGTAGAACTGAATTGGCTTGCTGGGATCACCGTTTCTCCACAAGAAGCGTTGGGAGTCTTGATCACCGGCTCTTATTCGAAGTTGTAAGAACATCTCTTCTGTGCCTTTTCTGACCCTTTAAGCAAAAAACTATTAAGCGAAACGTTGGATGTCATAGCGGCGGCATCGAACATGATGCGTAACTTATCCGGTTTGTGCGGATTGACTACCCCAAAGTGCGGCAAGTACCACGTCGTTGGCTTTACAATATTGACCTCGGCTGTACTTAGTTGCCTAGCGTAATCTTTATCAATATATTTATTAATTTCGTTTATATAACTTTTCGCAAACTGACTGTCTTTGCGCATCTTTGCCTCTACTTGCAACAAGCGCTTATAAGCCATACCATAACTAAGTGGAAGTATGACGTCATCTGTTTTCCACAACAAGCTCACCTCGTATCGATCACCTAAGCACTTAGTATTTTCTTCTAATATTTTCCGCGCTCTTATGTCACTGTCAGATTCTAATATGGTGTTAGTTTGCACTCTACTGGCTACAGTGTCGGTTACTATATAATCTTCGACTAGCTTGTGCAGCTGTTTCATAGAATGTGACTCTCTAACTACTATTACTCGTGCTGGTGTACTTATGGCTTCATGCGACGGTCCATACACAATCCAACCTAGTTTGGTTTTGGCGGCAATAGGCTGGTCAGGTCCATTATCAATTATCTCATGCGTAACACCCAAGAAAGAGTTATCCAATCCAAGAAGCAGTTCCGGTTTGGCGTCGCTGTAACTTATTGTTGGCATTTTTGATAAATGTTGAAAGTTCTTACTATTAAAATATTGCGTTGGCAAGTCCAAATTTCCAATAGTGCGTACTTTTTTTTATTGCATAAGTGTAGTCGGCATACGGTGCTTTTATTTCAAATGATACCTTGCGTGATTTTTCGGTGGTTTTATTTTTGCTATACCATTGTAACGATAACAAAGATATTTGTCCCTGCACGCCTAAGCTGGACTCGACCCTCTCGCTGATCAAGGATATAGAGGATCCTTCGTCAAACATGGCATAGATATTGATTTCATCACGCGGCCCTATCAATGTGACTGGAAAAACTTTAAATAGCGTTGACTCATTATGCTGTCGGCAATTATAAACGCGTTGGATCTGATGATCATTGTTGTTATTGCTAGTTGCTTCGATTTCAGTGTGCAACAGCTGATGGTGTTTACGTTGACAACCATTTACACCGCAGGTGGCCAGCTTTTGACAATTTTGTAGACTATGTCCCTTGCCGAGACAACCAAAACAAACTTGATGAAGTTTGACTATAACCCATCGCTCGTTGGGATTACGGCCATTGAACTGGCTACATTCCGACAACGGATGCCCCTCGCTACATAGGACGCATCGTTGTGCACGTCGAACACTTGGCGCCTCGTGACTGTGAAGCAATCGACGACTACCACCTCCTGCTTTCGTTGGCTGACGACTACTATTATTCAAATTATTTACCTGACGGCTGTTAGTTGATGTAGTGCCTTTGTCTGTTGTTCTTGGTATGAGTGATATGACCCGAGCCAGGTGGAGAATTTATCCACTGTTGGAAATGGCCCTAATTCGGCTACACGTATGCCCCACTCAAATTGCTTCGATGGTGGCAATTTTGAAACAAGCTGCTCCAGAAGCGTTGGATTTACCAAATGATGTTCGCATTTAGCTGATTTGAAAAAGGCTAAGACATTGCGCGCCCGTGTGGAAAATTCTAGAATGCTGTCAAGACGACTTTCGTAAATGATTGGAAATTGTTGCACCTTTTGCAGTTGTGCTCGTATTAGTAAGTCAGACCGCCCGAAATTAAATTCGAGTTCGTTCAAAATGTCAGGAACATCGTCGGGGTAAATCATTAATGAAGCAACAGCTTGTCTAGCTGCGCCTTTCAAAGCCCTTTGTAACCTTATTAAATTTTGTCGATTGCCATAACTGAATTCGGCGGTGGTGTCACGATAGCAAGCGATAAAAAGCGGCCAATCCTCTGGATTGCCTTCAAATATTGGCAATGGATACAACTTTTTGATGGCGTTATCCATAAACAGTGGTGGTTGGTGATTGTTCAACAAGGTCGTAGACGTCTGTGGCTGTGGCGTTATAGTGTCTGTAGATGGGCGATGTTGCTCTGTTGATACAATGACTTGCACATTGTGTGGCTGGCTGGGCGGCGGAACAGATTGTGTATGTTCATTCATACGCTCATGCAGTTATTGTATGTCTGCGCGTTGTGTGCTAGTTTCATTCCGCAATTCTGTAATTGATTCACGTAGTGCGATAATGGCAGCGACGAGAGCAGCAAAGTTATCAGTAGGTGCACGAGGTGGCGAGTTATCAGTAGGTGCACGAGGTTGCATTCTTGGAGGAGTAATTTTATCAATCACTGTTTCGTTGAGATCGGAATCACCTTCTGAGTTGGCTGTACGTTGATGAGACATTTTGCTCGTAGTTATCATTCGCGCCGAATGTACAAGACAACTAGGTTATGTAATCCTCGTATATGTTAAACTGTTTTACTGCTAGCGGAATGTACCGCTCCTTACTGGAATGTTGGAAAATGTCTATGTGTAAAAATAGCGGTGCTTCAGCGAAGTCTTCTAAATAAAAATGAAGATATTAATTTGCACAGATATTGATGTAACTATCAGTGTAAATTTGCGTATACAACCCAAAAAACGATTTATATAATATATAATTGCGATCTTCTTATGTGTGTAGCATTGACTATGCATACTATGGCAACGGCTGGCGGCGACAAGTGGAGAACAAATTTTAGAAAATGTTGGCGACTGATTAAAAAGGCGACAATATTTTAAGTATAAAAACTAGACATGTGTACTGTTTATTTAAACATTAAAAAACATGTAACATTTAAACTGTGTATTAAATTGATAATTTATTGGCGGGCAAGACTGGCGCAACTAAAATTTGTGTTCTGCTCGTTCCTTTTGCTTTTTGATTCTCTCGTTCGTATGAAGTTTGCTGCGGTTGTCTTCACCTGTCATTACGGGGTTGCCACTAGGTTACAATGCTGCCACTTAATTGCTATTTGTTAGGATTGCGCAATAGTCGACAACAAATATATTTCGATAAATTTATTGATAACTGAGTTATTGGTGAAAAATCCTTAAAATTGCCCTACAATATGGGTATCAAACGAAAGCGCATGGCCCCGGGTTTCATTTAGACCTCAATATATTTCGATAAATTAATCGATAACTGAATTATCGGTGAAAATATGGTTGCTCAAAAACCTTAATTTTCCCTACATTATGGGTATCAAAAGAAAGTGGATGACCCCAGGTTTCATTTGGACTTCAATATATTTCGATAAATTTATCGATAACTGAGTTATCGGTGAAAATGTTATTGAACAAAAACCTTAAAATTACCCTACAATATGGGTATCAAACTAAAGGTAATGGCCTCAGGTTTCATTTGGACCTCGATATATTTCGATATATTAATCGATAACTGAGTTATCGGTTAAAATGTTATTGAATAAGAACCTTAAAATTACCCTACAATATGGGAATCAAACGAAAGGGAATGGCCCCAGGTTTCATTTGGACCTCGATATATTTCGATAAGTTAATCGATAACTGAGTTATCGGTGAAAATGTTATTGAACAAAAACCTTAAAATTACCCTACAATATGGGTATTAAACGAATGGGAATGACCCCAGGTTTCATTTGGACCTCGATATATTTCGATAAATTGATCGATAACTGAGTTATCGGTTAAAATGTTATTGAATAAGAACCTTAAAATTTCCCTACAATATAAGTATCAAACGAAGGGGTATGGCCCCAGGTTTCATTTCGACTTCGATATTTTTCGATAAATTGACGAATAACTAAGTTATCGGTTAAAATGTGATTGCCCAACAAACTTAAAATTGGCCTACAATATGGGTATCATTTGGATTTCAATATATTTCGATACATTTTTCGATAACTGAGTTACCGGTGAAAACGAGATGGCTCAAAAGCCTTAAAATTGCCCGACAATATGGGTATCAAACGAAAGAGCATGACCCCAGGTTTCATTTGGACTTCCATATATTTCGATAAATTGATCGATAACTGAGTTATCGGTGAAGATGTGATTGCCCAAAAACTTTAAAATTGCCTACAATATGTATAAAAAACGAAAAGGAAAGGCTGCAGGTTTCATTTGGACTTCGATATTTTTCGATAAATTGATCGATAACTGAGTTATCGGTGAAAATGTGATTCCCAAAAAACCTTAAAATTGCCCTACAATATAGGTACTAAACGAAAGGGGATGGCCCCAGGTTTCAATTGGACTTCGATATATTTCGATAAATTTATCGATAACTGAGTTATCGGTGAAAATGTGATTGCCCAAAAACCTTAAAATTGCCCTACAATATGGGTATGAGACGAAAGGGCATGAGACCGGGTTTCATTTGGACTTCGATATATTTCGATAAATTTATCGATAACTGAGTTATCGGTGAAGATGTGATTGCCCAAAAACTTTAAAATTGGACTTCGATATATTTCGATTAATTAATCGATAACTGAGTTATCGGTTAATATGTTATTGAATAAGAATCTTAAAATTGCCCTACAATATGGGTATCAAACGAAAGGGAATGACCCCAGGTTTCATTTGGACCTCCATATATTTCGATAAATTAATCGATAACTGAGTTATCGGTTAAAATGTTGTTGAATAAGAACCTTAAAATTGCCCTACAATATGGGTATCAAACGAAAAGGAATGGCCCCAGGTTTCATTTGGACCTCAATATATTTCGATAAATTAATGGATAACTGAGTTATCGGTTAAAATGTTATTGAATAAGAACCTTAAAATTTCCCTACAATATGGGTATCAAACGAAAAGGAATGGCCCCAGGTTTCATTTGGACCTCAATATATTTCGATAAATTAATGGATAACTGAGTTATCGGTGAAAATGTGATTGCCCAAAAACCTTAAAATTGGGCTTCGATATATTTCGATAAATTTATCGATAACTGAGTTATCGGTGAAAATGTTATTGAACAAAAACCTTAAAGTTACCCTACAATATGAGTATCAAACGAAGGGGAATGGCCCCTGGTTTCATTTGGACTTCGATATTTTTCGATAAATTGACCGATAACTGAGTTATCGGTGAAAATGTGATTGCCCAACAACCTTAAAATTGCCCTACAATATAGGTACTAAACGAAAGGGGATGGCGCCAGGTTTCAATTGGACTTCGATATATTTCGATAAATTTATCGATAACTGAGTTATCGGTGAAAATGTGATTGGCCAAAAACCTTAAAATTGGGCTTCGATATATTTCGATAAATTTATCGAAAACTGAGTTATCGGTGAAAATGTTATCGAACAAAAACCTTAAAATTACCCTACAATATGAGTATCAAACGAAGGGGAATGGCCCCAGGTTTCATTTCATCATCATTTATTGGCGCTTAACCGCCTAAGCGATTTTGGCCGTTTCGTATCAAAGCACGCCAGTCATTCCTTTCTAGCGATAACCGACGCCAATTGGAAACCCCAAGGGAGTTCAAGTCATCCTGCACCTGTTGTTTCCATGTCAGTCGAGGCCTCCCCCTTCCTCTGCTGCCGAATTCAGGCGACGATAGGAAAACCTTCTGTGCAGGAGCTTCTTTGTCCATTCGCATAACATGGCCCAGCTAGCGGAGTCTTTGGGCTTTAATTCGCTGGACTATGGTCAGATCTGCGTAGAGCTCGTACAGCTCATCGTTAAATTTCCTTCGATACTCGCCGTTGGCATCACGGGAAGGACCATAAATCTTCCGGAAAACTTTTCTCTCAAATACTCCAAGGGCCATCTCATCTTCCCTTGACATTGTCCATGAATCTGAGCCATACATCAGGACAGGTATGATGAGAGACTTATAGAGCCTGATCTTTGTTCTTCGAGAGAGGACTTTACTTCTCAATTGCCTACTCAGTCCAAAGTAGCACTTGTTGGCAAGAGTGATTCTCTGCTGGAGTTCTAGACTGATATTATTTTCGGTGTTGATACTGGTTCCCAGATAGACGAAGTCCCTCACAGTTTCAAATTTGTAACTATCAACAGTGACATGGCTGCCAAGGCGCAGGTGCGCCGATTCTTTCTTTGATGACAGCAAATACTTCGTCTTGGCAGCGCTTACGGCGCGGCCAATGGTATCAATATCATCGGCATACGTCAGCAATTGCACGCTCTTGTAAAAGATTGTACCATTGCGGTTTAGCTCTGCTGCTCGAATTATCTTCTCCAGCATCAGATTGAAGAAATCGCACGAAAGGGAGTCGCCCTGTCTTAAGCCTCGTTTGGTTTCAAATGGCTCAGAGAGGTCCTTCCCGATTCTGACGGAGCTGTTGGTATTGCTCAACGTCATTTGGCAAAGCCGTATAAGCTTTGCAGGGAAGTCAAATTCAGACATGGCGGCATACAGGCAACTCCTTTTTACGCTGTCAAAAGCGGCTTTAAAATCGACAAAGAGATGGTGAGTGTCGATTCTCTTATCATGGGTCTTCTCCAGGATTTGGCGTATCGTGAAAATCTGGTCTATGGTAGACTTACCAGGTCTAAAGCCACACTGATAAGGTCCAATCAGTTTGTCTACGATGGGCTTCAGCCTTTCACACAACACGCTAGAAAGAACCTTATATGCGATATTAAGAAGACTAATTCCGCGGTAGTTGGTGCGGTTAGCGGGATCGCCTTTCTTGTGGATTGGGCAAAGCACACTTAAATTCCAATCCGGAGGCATGCATTCGTCTGACCATATTCTGCATAAGAGCTGATGCATGCTTTTTACCAGCTCTTCGCCTCCGTGTTTGAACAGCTCGGCGGGTAGTCCGTCTTTTCCATGCGCTTTGTTGTTTTTGAGCCGGGATATAGCTATCCTCACTTCATCATAGTCAGGTGGTGGGACGACTTTTCCATCGTCAGGGATTGGGGTATCGGGTTCGACGTCTCCCTTGCAATTTAGCAGTGAGGAGAAGTGCTCCCTCCATAATTTAAGTACACTTTGTACGTCGGTTACCAGGTCGCCATTATTGTCCTTACAGGAGCTTGCCCCGGTCTTAAAACCTTCCGTCATCCGCCGGATCTTTTCATAGAATTTTCGGGCATCATTCCTGTCAGCCAGCATCTCAAACCCCTCACACTCACGCCTTTCGGCCTCACTTTTCTTTTTTCTGAAAAGGCGTCTCTCTTCCTTCTTTGCCTCACGATATGGTTGCCATACACTGCGGGTTGCGCCCGTTCGCAACGTCTCCTTGTAGGCAGCGTCCTTTTTTTCGAGGCAGTTTTGCATTCCTCATCGTACCAGTTGTTCTTGCGGGCTCGCTGGAACCCTATAGTGGCCTCAGCGGCGGTACGCAATGAGTGAGAGATATGCTTTCATTCCTCGGTTACATCGTTAGGTCGAGGATTGCCCTCTGCTAGCAGGTGTGAGAGTCGAGTTGTGAAATTATCAGCTGTCTGTGTCATAAGCAGCTTCTCGACGTCAAACCTTCCTTCCGTTACTGTGCGCACTTTCTTCGTTGCACAGAGGCGTGTGCGTATCTTGGCTGCGACAAGATAATGGTCAGAGTCAATATTGGGACCACGCAGTGTACGCACGTCCAGAACGGTGGAACTATGTCTGCCGTCAATCAAGACATGATCAATCTGGTTTCTAGTTCTTTGATCAGGGGACAGCCATGTGGCTTGGTGTATTCGCTTATGCTGGAACCTGGTACTACTGATGACCATATTGCGAGCAGCGGCGAAGTCAATCAACCTAGTGCCGTTGGGGGATGTTATATCGTGGTTTTGAATTTTCCAACTGTGCGACCAAAGACTCCTTCCTTGCCCACCTTGGCATTAAATTCACCGAGCACGATTTTGATATCATGCTGGGGGCAGCGATCATAAGTCTGTTCAAGTTTATCGTAGAAGGAGTCCTTCTCTACGTCGTCAGTCTCCTCAGTCGGCGCATAGGCGCAGATAAATGTTATGTTGAAAAACCTCGCCTTGATGCGGATCGCAGCGAGACGCTCGTTCACAGGAGTGAACGCTAATATTGGCGGCGAAGTCTCTTTCCCACCACGAATCCTACACCACGCGCTTTGCCGCGTGTCTGGCCACTGTAGTATACGTCACAAGGACCGATGGTCGTCTTTCCTTGCCCCGTCCATCGCATTGCCTGCAGGGCGGTGATGTCGGCCTTTGCGCCTACGAGGACATCAACCAGTCGGGCAGCGGTACCGTCCCTTGAAAGGGTCCGGACATTCCCGGTACATGCCCTAATATCCAAATCATTATGCCTTATTCGTTTTGCCGGGTCGTCAACATTAAAGGGGGTTCTCATCCGAGGCTTTGCATTTGTTTTCATTGGAATTAAGTTTTTTACGTGGCGGGTCCCAAATCCAGCGCACAACCTGTTTCGGGGTTTTGGAAAATATTTACACATTTATGTAGCGAGCCGCTTGCTTCAAGACAGACGCCCGCTTGCAGCCGCACCTCATGGTGAACAGACGCTACGTAAAAACCTCGGTGAGCCCTTAGACCAAGTATGTCAGAGTGGCCCCACTGGGGCTCCCTCTTTCTGCCGCGAGCCTAGGTAGCTCCCGTTGCCCAGAGTGCACGAACGAGGACGCAAGAGTCGGGATTGAGCAAGGTCACTTAGCAACCACACTCCATTACACTCCAGGTTTCATTTGGACTTCGATATTTTTCGATAAATTGACCGATAACTGAGTTATTGGTGAAAATGTGATTGCCCAACAACCTTTAAATTGCCCTACAATATAGGTACTAAACGAAAGGGGATGGCCCCAGGTTTCAATTTGACTTCGATATATTTCGATAAATTTATCGATAACGAGTTATCGGTTAAATTGTTATTGAATAAGAACCTTAAATTTGCCCCACAATATGGGTATGAAAGGCATGAGACCGGGTTTCATTTGGACTTCGATATATTTCGATAAATTTATCGATAACTGAGTTATCGGTGAAGATGTGATTGCCCAAAAATTAAAATTGGACTTCGATATATTTCGATAAATTAATCGATAACTGAGTTATCGGTTAAAATGTTATTGAATAAGAACCTTAAAATTGCCCTACAGTATTAGTATCAAACGAAGGGGAATGGCCTCAGGTTTCATTTGGACTTCGATATTTGTCGATAAATTGACCGATAACTGAGTTATCGGTGAAAATCTGATTGCCCAACAACCTTAAAGTTGCCCTAAAATATAGGTACTAAACGAAAGGGGATGGCCCCAGGTTTCAATTGGACTTCGATATATTTCGATAAATTTATCGATAACTGAGTTATCGGTGAAGATGTGATTGCCCAAAAAACCTTAAAATTTCCCTACAATATGGGTATGAAACGAAAGGGCATGAGACCAGGTTTCATTTGGACTTCGATATATATCGATAAATTTATCGATAACTAAGTTATCGGTGAAAATGTAATTGCCCAAAAAACCTTAACATTTCCCTACAATATGGGTATGAAACGAAAGGGCATGAGACCAGGTTTCATTTGGACTTCGATATATATCGATAAATTTATCGATAACTGAGTTATCGGTGAAGATGTGATTGCCCAAAAAACCTTAAAATTTCCCTACAATATGGGTATGAAACGAAAGGGCATGAGACCAGGTTTCATTTGGACTTCGATATATATCGATAAATTTATCGATAACTAAGTTATCGGTGAAAATGTAATTGCCCAAAAAACCTTAAAATTTCCCTACAATATGGGTATGAAACGAAAGGGCATGAGACCAGGTTTCATTTGGACTTCGATATATATCGATAAATTTATCGATAACTGAGTTATCGGTGAATATGTGATTGTCCAAAAAACCTTAAAATTTCCCTACAATATGGGTATGAAACGAAAGGGCATGAGACCAGGTTTCATTTGGACTTCGATATATATCGATAAATTTATCGATAACTTAGTTATCGGTAAAGTTGTGATTGCCCTAAAAACCTTAACATTTCCCTACAATATGGGTATGAAACGAAAGGGCATGAGACCAGGTTTCATTTGGACTTCGATATATATCGATAAATTTATCGATAACTAAGTTATCGGTGAAAATGTAATTGCCCAAAAAAGCTTAAAATTTCCCTACAATATGGGTATGAAACGAAAGGGCATGAGACCAGGTTTCATTTGGACTTCGATATATATCGATAAATTTATCGATAACTAAGTTATCGGTGAAAATGTAATTGCCCAAAAACCTTCAAATTGCCCTACAATATGGGTATCATTTGGATTTTAATATATTTCGATACATTTTTCGATAACTGAGTTACCGGTGAAAACTAGATGGCTCAAAAGCCTTAAAATTGCCCGACAATATGGGTATCGATATATTTCGATAAATTAAACGATAACTGAGTTATCGGTTAAAATGTTATTGAATAAGAACCTTAAAATTGCCCTACAAAATGAGTATCAAACGAAGGGGAATGGCCCCAGGTTTCATTTGGACTTCGATATTTTTCGATAAATTGACCGATAACTGAGTTATCAGTGAAAATGTAATTGCCCAACAACCTCAAAATTGCCCTACAATATGTTTATGAAACGAAAGGGCATGAGACCAGGTTTCTTTTGGACTTCGATATATATCGATAAATTTATCGATAACTGAGTTATCGGTGAAGATGTGATTGCCCAAAAACTTTAAAATTGGCCTACAATATGTGTAACAAACGAAAAGGAAAGGCTGCAGGTTTCATTTGGACTTCGATATATTTCGATAAATTTATCGAAAACTAAGTTATCGGTGAAAATGTAATTGCCCAAAAACCTTAAAATTGCCCTACAATATGGGTATCATTTGGATTTCAATATATTTGGATAAATTTTTCAATAACTGAGTTACCGGTGAAAACGAGATGGCTCAAAAGCCTTAAAATTCCCCGACAATATGGATATCAAACGAAAGATCATGACCCCAGGTTTCATTTGGATTTCCATATATTTCGGTAAATTTATCGATAACTGAGTTATCGGTGAAAATGTGATTGCCCAAAAACTTTAAAATTTCCCCACAATATGGGTATCAAAAGAAAGGGGACGGCCACAGGATTCATGACACTAATGCTGATTTCGTTGAACATGTCTACACCCTTGCACATAATACTTCAAAAGTGTGATAAAAGTAGACCCGTTCTACATGAAACTGCTATATCGATAAAACGAACAAAAAACATTGCCCGTTTGCTATGCTATGTGCATGAATAATTAGGTTTCGCTTATCAACCATATTCAATTGTTACTGCAAAATCCAATTTTTTTCACCTTTTTTGCTATTAATGACAGATTCTATGTTCCATTTCGATTATTCCATCGATATGATAAAAACTCACCACTATTTTATCGCAAGGTGAATTGAGTGAGTTACAGAAACATTTTTCATATCGAAAGCGATATGAGCCATGCGATAGCAAATCGATCGTTATTATAACGAAGGGGTATAGAAACGGGCTACAGGAATGTTAAGTAGGAGTTATTAGCTTTCAAATGTTGTTAAAAAAAAATCTGTAGCATTACTACAAACCGAAACATAATAATTTCAGTTGGTGCATGTTTTCATCACCTTAGGAAAAATTGCAGTATCTATATATTAATAGGCTAACATTCTCCCCATACAAACAGCCGTAACCCAATTCGTATAGTATTTATGGATAGATCTCTATAAAATTTATATTGGAAACTTAGAATGGACTAATCTGGTGTCTCACCAAAAAAAAATGTGAAAATTATTTTTAGTTTATTTGTTATAACAAAAAAGAGGTCTCCAAACTCTCCAGCTATTTTGTTTTCTCCACATTCTGTTATACCCGAACTATACATCACTATTCAGCACTCTTATAAAACGCCCAAAGACAACCATCCGCTCATTCCCTTACACACACGCGTACGATGCAATGATCCAGCAGCTGCCACTTGCTTTTACTTTTGTGCCAAAAAAAAAAACAACAAAATGTACCAAATCATATCATCTTCGGCATCTAAACACCATTTGTAAGCTAAGAAATCCAGCTTCACTTCTGGCTTTATATATTTAACTTTTTGCCTATTGGTAAAGTTTATTTTTTTAACGATATGATTTTGTAAGAAAATTCCACAATATTAACATCGAAATTTAAATATCGTACGGACTTTAACTAAAGAAAAATTTTACATGACACTTATGCTGATTTCGTTGAACATGTTTATACCCTGGCACAGAATACTTCAAAAGTGTGATAAAAGTGTACCCGTTCTACATGAACCTAAAAAAAAAAGGACTAATGACGGCGATATGCCAACAGGTCATCATAACCTCTAACGAGATTTTTTGCTGAGCTTCTCTTTCCAACTTGTGGTGTGTTGCTTTTGAGTTTTTCCTACAAGTTGGCGGGACCTACAGTTTTTTGCCAACTCCGAACGGCACTTGCAAAGCAAATTAATTTTTTGCTGAGAAACTTCTCATGGCAGAAATACACCCGGATAGCTTGCCAAACTTCTTCTAAATAATTTTTGATGTTATCTTTGCAGGACATCGAAACGACACGACTTGTTGTAGAAGGCCGCTACACCACGGCGGTCATCTACAAGAACCTGCTATCGATAAAACGAAAAAAAAAACACTGCCCGTTTGCTACGCTATGTGCATGAATAATTAGGTTTCGCTCATCACCCATATTTAATCCTTAATTTTTAAATAAAATTTTCGTCAGCTGATTTTCAACCAGCTACCCTGTCAAAGCTTCTACCTTTTTTTACGAAAAACACATTTTTACTTTAGATTATTTGATGTTCTAAGCTTTTCTTGATTTTTTAATTAAATAGTTTAATTCACTTAAGAAATTTTTAGGGGGATAAATATTGGAAAAGTATGTTTTCTAAGCAGAAAATATATTTTTCATACAGTTGAAGATTGGCCAGAAAAATATCCCCAATTTTCTCATTTAGAACAAAGCTGTAATTAGACGCTGACAAGTATAAGTAGTTCTAGGCGTCATGGTAGACACCTCGATTGTCAGAACTCTGATATTTTTCAGTTTTCCTTACTTTAAAACATCAAAATTACAAAAAAACAATTTTTAAATTTTTGCCCTCGCCGAAAATCGTAGTCAGGTGTCCTGCAAGCAGGGATGTGATAAGTGGGCTTTTCCTACCCAAACTGATAGGTTTTTTTCCTGTTGGTAGGATGGTTGGACGATTTAAGTTTTGGTAGGTTTTTACCTTCCTTCGAGTAACATCAATGTCTTTCTGCAAAGTCAAATTATTCAAAGTCAAGTCTCATTCTTCTGTGTATGGAAGAAGTGGCTTTCATAGCAAATATGTATGTATGATCACTTTTGATCTGGAAATTCGTATCACAAATGACGGGGTTTACTTAGGAAGTTATTGCATAGTTAGTTTTTTTTTTTCAAAATCTGAGTACTTGATTAAGGGCGAATTCAAGAGTGATTTTTTTAGATTCTGCAACGCCCCGTCGCATTATTTGGACCTTTGAAGTCAGTATTTTGCCATGATAATTTTGATACATGCGTTAATAGTGAGTGAAGATTTTAATTCGCTTTAACGAATAAATCCTGGCAAATAGATAATGTCACAATTGTCTTGGAGTCTTTTTTTAACATAATTTGATGAAACCCGGATATGAGACCTGGGTACAAGAAAAAACTCGCTAATTGTATAGATCCTACATCAACTCGAAAAACACGTCAGAAAATGTCAGGAGAGGTACCAAAGACCCGTTTCTGTCCCAGGAATAAGAATCCGCAAGCGAAAACTAATATCTTCAGTGGTTTACATGATATTTACAATCTTACCTAGTTGAAAATTTTCTGTCAATTTCATGTAGTTGCTGTAATGACAAATTTAAGGTGTTGCCAAAAGTGCAAAAGTGTGTTCTATGCAGGAAAACTGGTGATCGCGAAGCCGGTGTTGGTTTTTCGAGTTGACGTAGGATCTATACAATTACCAAAAACTCATGAGAAAAGTTTTGATGCCGTGAAAAAATGTTGGTAGGATGACGGCCATTTTGGTAGGTTTTTAGTTGGGTTTTGGTAGGAAACAATTTTTCAAAGTGGCAACCCCGCCTGCAAGTAGTATACATTTATACCCATTCTGGTATAAAAAGGGTATAATTAGTCTCTTCATAGGACATGCTCGAACAAATGTGACCAATTCATTCCATCTAAATGATACTAAAAAAGTAGTAGTCTACTATTCCTCTGCGATTAATCCCGGACTAATCGCCCTTTTTTGGAGGGAAATACCACACGAACTTTTACTAAAGTACCGTTTTACATGAGTAGCTCCACTTTTTTGTATGAAAAAACTTTTTCAACTGTGATAATTTGATATGTTAAGCTTTTTCTATTTATTTTTTTTCCACGTATGCAATTTTTAGATCAATAAAATATTGGAAAAGTATATTTTCTAAGCAGAAAATGTATTTTTCAAACTAAAAAGCGATCCAGGCAGCTGCCACTTGCCTTCATTTTTGTGCCAAAAAAAAAAACAAAGTGTAGCAAATCAAATAAATATCATTGCATCCTCGCCATCTTCACACCATCATCATTCACATAATTCACATAATCCAAGGTTTTTCGCAGATCACTTCTTTATTTAGTTTTTGTCCATTAAAAAGTTTATATCTTTAACGATATGGTTTTTTTTTTAAGTAAAATTCCACAAGGTTACGATAAAAAAATACCATTATATATCGAAATATTATAAGCCCATACCGGGTTTTTGTGCAATTTAAATTAAAAACTTATTTTTTATGTAACAATTAATGTAAGTTTAATATAATTTGTAATAGTAAGTGTCTGCTGTACCTTACACATAAACAAATAAATAAAAAAATAAAATAAAAATAAAAAAAAATCTGTTGTAGATATATCCTAATGTATTGTCGTCAGCTTTTCTGTTGTACTACTTTGCTGCACCACCCTAATGTGAAGATTGTTTGTATGGTATCACTTAATCCAAATTGCATTTATCACGAGAGAGAGTTGAAGAAAATTTCAGATGGTCGAATTTCGACCACGGGCGATCCTAGTCCACACTTAAAGCCAAAGCAATATTTAACTTTAGAAACCTCACTTTCAATCGATTTCAAGGATATGTATATTAAATAAAATTTTTGAAAACCGCTTTTCAATACATACTATTTTTTCAAAACTCTAGGAACATAGACAAATAATTGATCTTCCAACAGTTTTTTATTTGACCAATCTACCTAACTTGGTGCACTTCGACGACTGAATTTTTACTTAAAATGCTGAAAGGGTACTTCGCAGAGGCGGGCAAGGCCGCGGGTATATACTAGTATTATATAAAAAATTGGCCTACAATATGTGTAACAAACGAAAAGGAAAGGCTGCAGGTTTCATTTGGACTTCGATATATTTCGATAAATTTATCGAAAACTAAGTTATCGGTGAAAATGTAATTGCCCAAAAACCTTAAAATTGCCCTACAATATGGTTATCATTTGGATTTCAATATATTTGGATAAATTTTTCAATAACTGAGTTACCGGTGAAAACGAGATGGCTCAAAAGCCTTAAAATTCCCAGACAATATGGATATCAAATGAAAGATCATGACCCCAGGTTTCATTTGGATTTCCATATATTTCGATAAATTTATCGATAACTGAGTTATCGGTGAAAATGTAATTGCCCAAAAACTTTAAAATTTCCCCACAATATGGGTATCAAAAGAAAGGGGACGGCCACAGGATTCATGACACTAATGCTGATTTCGTTGAACATGTCTACACCCTTGCACATAATACTTCAAAAGTGTGATAAAAGTGTACCCGTTCTACATGAAACTGCTATATCGATAAAACGAACAAAAAACATTGCCCGTTTGCTATGCTATGTGCATGAATAATTAGGTTTCGCTTATCAACCATATTCAATTGTTACTGCAAAATCCAATTTTTTTCACCTTTTTTGCTATTAATGACAGATTCTATGTTCCATTTCGATTATTCCATCGATATGATAAAAACTCACCACTATTTTATCGCAAGGTGAATTGAGTGAGTTACAGAAACATTTTTCATATCGAAAGCGATATGAGCCTTGCGATAGCAAATCCATCGTTATTATAACGAAGGGTTATAGAAACGGGCTACAGGAATGTTAAGTAGGAGTTATTAGCTTTCAAATGTTGTTAAAAAAATCTGTAGCATTACTACAAACCGAAACATAATAATTTCAGTTGGTGCATGTTTTCATCACCTTAGGAAAAATTGCAGTATCTATATATTAATAGGCTAACATTCTCCCCATACAAACAGCCGTAACCCAATTTCGTATAGTATTTATGGATAGATCTCTATAAAATTTATATTGGAAACTTAGAATGGACTAATCTGGTGTCTCACCGAAAAAAATGTGAAAATTATTTTTAGTTTATTTGTTATAACAAAAAAGAGGTCTCCAAACTCTCCAGCTATTTTGTTTTCTCCACATTCTGTTATACCCGAACTATACATCACTATTCAGCACTCTTATAAAACTCCCAAAAACACAACCATCCGCTCATTCCCTTACACACACAAAATCAAATCAACTAAGCTTTTTCTATGTATTTTTTTTCCACGTATGCAATTTTTAGATCAATAAAATATTGGAAAAGTATATTTTCTAAGCAGAAAATGTATTTTTCAAACTAAAAAGTGAAGTTAGTTATATAGAATTAAAAATTTTGTCGCAACACCAGAATTGTAATTTTCAAAAAAATAGCTTAAAAAAATTTGTTTAAAAGAAAAAACATTTAAATATGCTGCACCACCCTAATGTGCGGATTCTTTGCATGGTATTACTCAAATCAAATTTTTAAATTCCCAAACATCATATGTATATATATATGTATGCGTGAAGCAAGAAGAAAACACGGTACCTTGCAAATTAAACTCCGACAAACACTCCCAGCAAAAACTCTGCGCTTCGAAAACCGCTCCCACCCTTTTTCGCGCTCCTTACTCTCACATCAACGTACATAAGTATACAGCGATCCAGGCAGCTGCCACTTGCCTTCATTTTTGTGCCAAAAAAAAAAAAACAAAGTGTAGCAAATCAAATAAATATCATTGCATCCTCGCCATCTTCACACCATCATCATTCACATAATCACATAATTCACATAATCCAAGGTTTTTCGCAGAGCACTTCTTTATTTAGTTTTTGTCCTTAAAAAGTTTATATTTTTAACGATATGGTTTTTTTTAAGTAAAATTCCACAAGGTTACGATAAAAAAAGTACCATTATATATCGAAATATTATAAGCCCATACCGGGTTTTTGTGCAATTTAAATTAAAAACTTATTTTTTATGTAACAATTAATGTAAGTTTAATAAAATTTGTAATAGTAAGTGTCTGCTGTACCTTACACATAAACAAATAAATAAAAAAATAAAATAAAAATAAAAAAAAATCTGTTGTAGATATATCCTAATGTATTGTCGTCAGCTTTTCTGTTGTACTACTTTGCTTGATTTCAAGGATATGTATATTAAATAAAATATACTAGTATTATATAAATATCAAAGTTTGAAGTTTAGATGAACTATTCGATAAATGCTTTCTGAGACAATTATATCCATACTTAAAGCCAAAGCAATATTTAACTTTAGAAACCTCACTTTCAATCGATTTCAAGGATATGTATATTAAATAAAATGTTTGAAAACCGTTTTTCAATACATACTATTTTTTTCAAAACTCTAGGAACATAGACAAATAATTAATCTTCCAACAGTTTTTTATTTGACCAATCTACCTAACTTGGTGAACTTCGACGACCGAATTTTTACTTAAAATGTTGAAAGGGTACTTCGCAGGGGCGGGCAAGGCCACGGGTATATACTAGTCTTACTAATATTATAAATGTGAATGTAGCGATGTTTGGATGTCCAGACGTTTACTTCTGTTCCTCAATAACGTGAGAATGGCAAGACGGATTTTGTTGAAATTTGGTAGGCAGACAGCTAATAGTCTAGAAGGAGGTATAGGTTATTTTTTTTTTTTTAATTTTGGGGGGTCCGGCCATGCTACGGACCGATACTTTTCGATTTTTTTGTTTTTCCATATAACTCTGAGTACACTTGACCTAAACTTATGATATTTCGCATACAGATGTAGAAACTTCGAACAATATGGGTATCAAACGAAACTGGAAGGTGCCAGGTCTCATTTGGGCTTCGATATATTTCGATAAATTTATCGATTACTGAGTTATCAGTCGAAATGAGATTGCCCAGAAACTTTAAATTTTCCCTACAATATGGGTATCAAACGAAAGGGGATGACCCCAGGTTTCATTTGGATGTCAATATATTTCGATAAATTTATCGGTAACTGAGTTATCGGTGAAAATGTTATTGAACAAAAACCTTAAAATTACCTTACAATATGGGTATCAAACGAAAGGGAATGACCCCAGGTTTCATTTGGATGTAAATATATTTCGATAAATTAATCGATAACGAAGTTATCGGTGAAAATGTTATTGAACAAAAACCTTAAAATTTCCCTACAATATGGGTATCAAACGAAAGGGGATGACCCCAGGTTTCATTTGGATGTCAATATATTTCGATAAATTTATCGGTAACTGAGTTATCGGTGAAAATGTTATTGAACAAAAACCTTAAAATTACCTTACAATATGGGTATCAAACGAAAGGGAATGACCCCAGGTTTCATTTGGATGTAAATATGTTTCGATAAATTAATCGATAACGAAGTTATCGGTGAAAATGTTATTGAACAAAAACCTTAAAATTACCCTACAATATGGGTATCAAACGAAAGGGATTGACCCCAGGTTATCGGTTAAAATTGTATTGAATAAGAACCTTTAAATTGCCCTACAATATGGGTATCAAACGAAAGGGAATGGCCCCAGGTTTCATTTGGACCTCGATATATTTCGATAAGTTAATCGATAACGGAGTTATCGGTGAAAATGTTATTGAACAAAAACCTTAAATTACCCTACAATATGGGTATCAAACGAAAGGGAATGACCCCAGGTTTCATTAGGACCTCGATATATTTCGATAAATTAATCGATAACTGAGTTATCGGTTAAAATGTTATTGAATAAGAACCTTAAAATTGCCCTACAATATGAGTTTCAAACGAAAAGGAATGGCCCCAGGTTTCATTTGGACCTCAATATATTTCGATAAATTAATGGATAATTGAGTTATCGGTGAAAATGTGGTTGTTCAAAAACCTTAAATTTTCCCTACAATATGGGTATCAAACGAAAGAGCATGACCCCAGGTTTCATTTGGACTTCCATATATTTCGATAAATTTATCGATAACTGAGTTATCGGTGAAAATGTGATTGCCCAAAAACTTTAAAATTGCCCTACAATATGTGTAACAAACGAGAAGGAAAGGCTGAAGGTTTCATTTGGACTTCGATATATTTCGATAGGTTAGGTTAGGTTCAAGTGGCTGCCGCAGAGGCACACCTAGTCCAATACTAAAAGGCCCGTTGTGATACCATCAACACTAGGAAAGTCAGTTCCGGGACCCTGCCATATGGAAAATCCCGGTATTAACGGAATTCTCCACATAGCAGAATCCCGGGACTGACGTTCCTATACCGACACCGTTACTCCTCCTCGAACCATTTAGATGACTTTATGAAGGCCATCAGGTCCTTTATGTCCAGCTCCGTGACCTGGCGTAGGCTAACCAGGAAGGGAACTCCCAAAAAGCGCATTCTCGCGCCACTTAAAGCCAGGCAGTTGCAGATGAGGTGCTCCGCTGTTTCCTCCTCCTCATCATCCTTACAACTCCTACAGCATCGTCGGTAGGGCACACCTAGTCTTTCTGCGTGCCTACCCGCAAGTTCGTCTGCCCTACAATTTCCCTCAATGTCCCTATGCCCCGGGACCCATGTGAGGTTCACGCGATTCTGTTGGGCCATCTCTTGTAGAGATCGAAGACAGCTGAGCGTCAGTTCAGAGTTGAACGAATAAGAACCAAGGGATTTGATGGCCGCCTGGCTGTCGCTGAATATTAAAATGTCCTGTCCGATAGTGTGTTGGCTTATCCAAGCCGCGGCGTCCATGATTGCTGAAACTTCATCCTGGAAGACACTGCAGTGATCAGGTAGTCTGAAGGAGAGCTCAAGGTTCAGATCCTTTGAATAAACCTCTCCTCCAACTCTGCCGTCTAGCGTCGAGCCATCAGTATAAATGGAAGTGCCGTCATGAGTGGCGGGACTCCGATCCGTGCTCTCCCATTCTTCCCTGCTGGGAATGTTGATTTTAAAATCGCTATCTCCGACTGTTGTGGTCGCACAACGATCTGTGCTCAGCGGAAGAAAGCTATAGGATCCCAAAATACAGGCGTGTCCAGTAGTGCTTGCGCCCCAACCGGACGTTTCCCTTCGACGCAGAGCCGATGCTGCTGCCACCCAGTGCCCTTCCAGATCGAGTGGCAAAATGCCAAGAATGGCCTGGAGTACTTCATTGGACGTTGTTCTCAACGCACCGCTTATACAGATCATGCAAGATCTGTGTACTTTACCTAGCAGATTAAGGTTTGTTGCCTTGCTCAGCGCAGGCCACCATACCACAACTCCATAGAGCATGATTGGTCGAATGATTGCAGTGTAGATCCATTTGCATACTTTGGGGCTGAGCCCCCATTTCTTTCCAATGGCTCTTTTGCACGTGTAGAGTGCAATACACGCTTTCTTCTGGCGCTGAAGAACATTCTCCTTCCAGGTTAGTTTCCTAACCAGAACTGTGCCCAAGAACTTGGCTTTGTCAGCCAGGTTCAGGTGCACGTCATTCAGTTTTGGTAGTATTAGCGGTGGTATCTTATAGCGGTTGGTAAAGAGAACCAGTTCTACTTTTCCCGGGTTGATGCTCAGTCCGCAGCGCAAGCACCATGAGGAAACCTCTCGCAGTGCTACTTGCATCAAGTCGCACAGGGTTTGTGGGAATTTGCCCCTATATACTATAGCTAAGTCGTCTGCATATGCCACCACCTTCCCGCCCCCCAGCTTGTGTCTCGCAGCATCGAGTTGACAGTGATGTTCCATAGAAGCGGGGAGAGAACAACACCCTGAGGCGTTCCCCTTGTGACATAGCGAGATAAGTCTACCGAGCCCAGTGATGAAACTATTCGTCTACCCTTTAGTAGTTGATCAATAAGTCCAATAAGAGATCTGCTTATGCCCAGACTTGTTAAAGCGGTGTTTATAGCATCAGAGCTTATGTTGTTGAAGGCTCCTTCAATATCTAAAAAGGCCGCAAGACAGTACAATAACAGAAACCAGGCTGTGAAGCGCAGTTTCTGTAGATTTCCCTTTGGTGTATACATGCTGATAGCTACAGATCAGGTTGCTATCAATAGTAGACGAGAGGTAGTAATTTATTATCCTCTCGAAGGTTTTGAGCACAAAGGATGAGAGACTGATCGGCCTGTAGTCCTTGGTCTCGTAATGAGACGCCTTCCCCGCCTTAGGAATAAACACTACCGTGGCACTTCTCCAGGAGCACGGAATGTAGCTAAGAGAAAGGCAGGCTGTATAGAGAAATACCAGCCATGTGTTCGGAGAATGAGTGCTCATCGAGAACGCGCCATTTTCTTGCCCACTCATAAGCGCCTTCGCTGCAAATAGTGAGATCTATGACCTCCCTACGGGTTTTAGTAATAAACGTAGGTTCGTTACCCACGTTGCAAACTACCAGGTTAGTTGTTAACAAAAAGTCAAACAACGACTCTCCTCTAGCATTGATATCGGAGCTTCCCCACTGGACGTGATGAGCATTGGCGTCCTTCTGTGGCGGAGGTTCTTCGGCGTCGTAGGGCATATAGACCGACGTCATCGTCAGACTGGTACTGTCGACTGTTAAACTGGCAGCTGTAACGTCACCATTGGTATAGTTGGGCAAGAGAAAGGCATTCAGCTCAGACTTAACCAAAATACAGGCTCTAACCCTGCCCCCCTCGCTGGCTCGAATAAGCTTAAAACCCTTAGTCCCCAAACCGCAAATCCTTGAGCTGTTGACCCAGGGTTCCTGGATGAGGACTACATCTACGTCGCCTTTAGAGAGACGACTGAGCCTCGGCTGCTTTAGATTTGTGCAGGATTATCTGAATCACCACCAACATGAGAGCGCTCAGACTTCCCTGCCACCGCCGTATCGTCGAGTTCCGCCTCGTCTGGAGGCTTATCTTTCAACGACGATTTGTTCAGACCACGGTTTGGCGTGGCAGAGATCCTACTAACTGTGGCAGTGTCAACATTGGTGCGCTCAGGACTGGCTGCTATCACTCTGACGTTGAGGTCTTCCCCGTCCAGCAGGCCGTCTCCCATATCCCTGTCCACTGCTCCCTCGCCATTTGACGTGGCAGATACCATACTTTCCGAGTCGGACATCTCCGACTACCCTTCCGGCACTGCGATGTCCGAGTCCTCCGGTGCAGCCGAAATAGCAGCGCGCTGTGCATCGCCGCGGTATACGTGAATCACGATCTGACCCATACCGTAGTGCACTCGTCCGTTGCACCGTTTAAGGAGCTCGAGAGCCTCCTTATTCAAGGTGAAGATCACTTGCCTATCAGTCCTTCGTCGGGAGAGACGGGTTCATGACCCTCAGCATCCTGAGAATTCTCTCAGGTTCAGCAGGGATAGCAGGAATCCACGCTCTTGCACTTGGCGGAGCCGGGATGTCCTTCCAGTCGACAACCTCAAATCTTGCCCCTTGGTAGATCTCACCTAGTCTTGCAGCTGCTGCCTTGTACAGTGCAACACTTTTTGCATCCTCGCAAGCTAATACCTTGATTCGGCCCTGGCCCGGAGACTCATCCATAATGTCGAGAAGGGCATTACCGATAGCATTCCGGACGTACCGCCACTGATCCCTAGGGATGGCCCAGCTTTCATTACCTCGGTCAATGACGCCAATGAGGATCCTATCCTTAGTCACTTCAGCAAAGCTGAGTTTACCCATTACGGGGGCGTGTTGCTGCCGCTTCGGGTGAGGTTTTAAATCCACGTCCGATCTCTGGCGTTTGAAGGGGTTTCCATTTACCTTCCTTGGCGCGTAATCGCTTTGGAAGTTCGGTAAGATAGCTTCAGCCATCTCCACCGTCTTTCTAGCATTCGGCGATAGCGTCTCTTTTGAAATACCCTCGTATTTCTTCAAAATCCTTGCGGCCGCTCTTTTGTCCAAGTACTCAGAGCGACTGGGAGATATCTTTTGGGGTAAATTTCGACCCGTCGTTGCCATCGCGGTCGTTCCCTTATTTGGATCTCTGGGGCCAGGTCGTGAGAGCACTGCCACAGACGTTAAAGACTTGGTTTCGGTACCGGCACTTACTGGGGCTTTAGCATCAGCCGTTGTTGGCTTCACCGTGTTTGTACCGGTACTTACTTTGGGGATTGCCCCCTTGTTATCCAGAGCTAATCGACTCGTAGTTGCCATCGCTGTCGATCTCTCGGCTGATAAAGAAAGGGAGTTTGTCCTCCGACGTTGCGTTCTCGCTTGCTCCAGCATTTTCCTCCTCTGATGTGCAGTATACATTGTTTTATCTTTAGTTTTAGGGTTTTTGTTACTATCTTTCATCTTGTTCGTACGACCCCTCGCCGGAGAAGGCCAGTTTAGGGTCAAAGGAAGAGTAAGGGGAATGTATCGTCCACCGCGGCAGAGCCCCATACCGCGGTAAGGCCATAGTTACTCTCCGAGGCGGCCCGGTATCAGAGAGACTCCGTTCGATTACAGCCACGATTTGCCTCCCGGCTGCAAACGTCCAATGGGCACGTGGTGGCATAACACCCTGGATTGGGAGGGGGAAGATCTTAGTCGTCGCGCCAGAGAGGCTTGGCTTCTCTCGTGATGTAGTACCGGCGGCGCTATGATCACAAGGGCAGCGTAGCCCTGTGGCTATCGTTGCCACTAGGTTACAATGCTGCCACTTAATTGCTATTTGTTAGGATTGCGCAATAGTCGACAACATTCCACCTCCTGGCGAACCATCCTCTTGATTGGTCGACGCATAACTTCATGTGACGTTTGGACGTCGGCACTTCGGACTCGACCGTCACTTCCCTTGAAGGTCTGAATGACTCTGCCTTTCTCCCAATGGCTCCGAGGCGCTGAAGGATCACACACTATAACAAGCGTTCCCGGTTGTAATGCAGTTACGTCATCGCGCCACTTCGGTCGACAGTAATCGTGGCAGATATGCAATTGTCCATCTCTTCCAGGCGCGGTCCTTTAGGCTTTGAGCAATCTTCGACTGTTTGCGTAAGCAACTTCGTTCGTCTTCGGGGTGTGGTGTCTGGGTGGAGTTTAAACAACCAATCAAAAAATGGTTGGGCGTGAGTGGTTCTTCTTCTTCAGCTGTGACCGGTATATCTGTCAACGGTCTACTGTTGATAATGTTCTCTATTTCGATAAGACCACTACGGAGCGTTTCGAAACTTGGTGCTTCTTCTTTCAAAACTTTATGCAGAAGTCGTTTGATGCACTGAATAAGTCGCTCCCAATACCCCCATTACTCGGATCCGCCGGACAACTGAACAACCATTCAATTTTGTGTTTTGCACATTCGCGCTCTATGGCATTAAAGTCAAAAAGTCTGTTTTCCTCTGTCAATTCTTTTTGTGCGCCTACAAAATTAGTACCGTTGTCGCTTCGTATACGTATGGGTGTGCCGCGACGATTAATAAAGTTGCGTAGGCAGATAATGAAGGCATCGGTAGATAGGTTTTCTGCCAACTCCAAATGCACTGCCCTTGTTGTCAAACATGTAAATAATGCGACCCATCGTTTCTCTGTCCTGCGACCAATAGCGACTTGGAACGGCCCACAATAATCTACCCCTGAGTATGAAAACGGTCGAACATACGGGGTTACCCTGTCTATGGGTAGCTGTCCCATCAATGGAGCAGCTGGTTTGGCTCTGTCACAAATGCGAACTTGACAGTTCCGCTTAATGCGTTTTACTACGTTTCTAATAGCCGGTATCCAGAAACGTTGACGTATTTCTTTGAGCACCAAGTTGTCGTTTTGGTGATGTCGTTTGGCGTGATATTCGGATACAAGTAAATGCGTAACGTGATGGCTTCCTGGCAGTATAATTGGTCGACGAGCGCTGATAGGTAGGCAATAAGCTGCATCTAACCTTCCGTATATTTTGATCAAGTCGTCTTCGTCTAAATATGGCGTAAGTAAGGCATCGATTTCTTCGGCATATGCATCTCGCTGCCCTAAGCGAAATATGTGAGTTTCAGCAGATGTCATTTCCACGGCATTGAGTTGACCTTTCATACGTGTTTTCTTTCCACTGTTGTTGACAAATCTCCATAACCAAGCCATAACTCTGGTCAACTTTAAGAAAGAAGAAAAGTTAGTAAATTCGACAAATATCTTACCTTTATCACAGGCAAGCAAACGACGACTAGTCTCTTCTTTGGCACATTCATCTGATGACATCACGACTTCTCGAGGCCAGCTTCCCTCGTCCTGGTTTAAAAAAGCTAGTCCATTCAACCAACGTGAGTCTGTTGAACTTTCCGACGTAAATTTGGCGTGTGTTGTGTCATCGGCAACGTTTAAGTTTGTGGGCACCCAGTGCCACTGATCTATCGTAGACGTGTTGAGTATTTCGGCTTATCTATGAGCGACATATGGTTTGTATACCCGTGATTGCGAGCGTAACCAAAGTATAACGGTCTGCGAATCGCTCCATAGAAACGTTCGTTGTATCGGAATGTCAAGGCTTTCTTCGACGATTTTCTTGATGCGACATCCTAATACCGCTGCTTGCAGTTCCATACGAGGAACCGTTGTTGGTTTAAGTGGTGCGCAAGACGCTTTAGCGCACACTAATACTACTTCGACGACGTCATCCTTTTGTACTCTCAGGTAAGCGGCAGCGGCATAGGCACTTGTGCTGGCATCAACAAATATGTGCAGTTGAATACTTTGAGCAGCAGCGCGGAATGGAAAATGACTTGACCGCCTAAAACTTGGCCCACCACATCTTCCATTGCGTAACCAGTTGGTGTGGTAGTTCTTCGTCCCAAGCAACGCCTAGTTTCCAAAGTGCTTGCAGTAGTAAATTTTCCGAGATTGTAATGTTCGTAAGAAGTCCGAAGGAATCGTAAATAGACATGACAATTCCTAAGAGTTCCCTTTTGGTAGGTGGCCGTTCACCTTGTAAAATGTCTTTTGATATTTTAAAGAAGTGGAAATTGAACTCAAACTTATCAGTTGTGGTATTCCAATGCATTCCCAATATTTTATCGACTGCATCTTTTCGCTGCATGTTGAACTTGGTTGACTGACAAGAGTTACCCTTGTTCAAACTCGCTTCTAACTCTTTGCAATTTGATACGAATCTACGAAGGTTAAACCCTGCAGCTGCTTTGATTTTTATGGCGTCTAATATCATCTGCTTGGCTTCTTTGGCGTCATGAAAACTAATAACGAGGTCATCTTGTATATTACGGCGTCGACGGCTTTTGGCATTTGTGATTCAAATTTAGCGGCATTAACATTTTTCACATATTGAGCGCAACACGGCGACGAGGCTGCCCCGAATATCATGGATTTCATTACGTAGAACTGAATTGGCTTGCTGGGATCACCGTTTCTCCACAAGAAGCGTTGGGAGTCTTGATCCCCCGGCTCTTATTCGAACTTGTAAGAACATCTCTTCTGTGCCTTTTCTTACCCTTTAAGCAAAAAACTATTAAGCGAAACGTTGGATGTCATAGCGGCGGCATCGAACACGATGCGTAACTTATCCGGTTTGTGTGGGTTGACTACCCCAAAGTGCGGCAAGTACCACGTCGTTGGCTTTACAATATTGACCTCGGCTGTACTTAGTTGCCTAGCGTAATCTTTATCAATATATTTATTAATTTCGTTTATATAACTTTTCGCAAACTGACTGTCTTTGCGCATCTTTGCCTCTACTTGCAACAAGCGCTTATAAGCCATGCCATAACTAGGTGGAAGTGTGACGTCATCTGTTTTCCACAACAAGCTCACCTCGTATCGATCACCTAAGCACTTAGTATTTTCTTCTAATATTTTCCGCGCTCTTATGTCACTGTCAGATTCTAATATGGTGTTAGTTTGCACTCTACTGGCTACAGTGTCGGTTACTATATAATCTTCGACTAGCTTGTGCAGCTGTTTCATAGAATGTGACTCTCTAACTACTATTACTCGTGCTGGTGTACTTATGGCTTCATGCGACGGTCCATACACAATCCAACCTAGTTTGGTTTTGGCGGCAATAGGCTGGTCAGGTCCATTATCAATTATCTCATGCGTAACACCCAAGAAAGAGTTATCCAATCCAAGAAGCAGTTCCGGTTTGGCGTCGCTGTAACTTATTGTTGGCATTTTTGATAAATGTTGAAAGTTCTTACTATTAAAAGATTGCGTTGGCAAGTCCAAATTTCCAATAGTGCGTACGTTTTTTTATTGCACAAGTGTGGTCGGCATACGGTGCTTTTATTTCAAATGATACCTTGCGTGATTTTCGGTGGTTTTATTTTTGCCATACCATTGTAACGATAACAAAGATATTTGTCCCTGCACGCCTAAGCTGGACGCGACCCTCTCGCTGATCAAGGATATAGAGGATCCTTCGTCAAACATGGCATAGATATTGATTTCACCACGCGGCCCTATCAATGTGACTGGAAAAACTTTAAATAGCGTTGACTCATTATGCTGTCGGCAATTATAAACGCGTTGGATCTGATCATCATTGTTGTTATTGCTAGTTGCTTCGATTTCAGTGTGCAACAGCTGATGGACTTCGATATATTTAGATAAATTTATCGATAACTGAGTTATCGGTGAAAATGTGATTGCCCAAAAACCTTAAATTGCCCTACAATATGGGTATGAAACGAAAGGGAATGGCCCCAGGTTTCATTTGGACCTCAATATATTTCGATAAATTAATGGATAACTGAGTTATCGGTGAAAATGTGGTTGCTCAAAAACCTTGAATTTTCCCTACAATATGGGTATCAAACGAAAGGGAATGGCCCCAGGTTTCATTTGGACCTCGATATATTTCGATAAGTTAATCGATAACTGAGTTATCGGTTAAAATGTTATTGAATAAGAACCTTAAAATTTCCCTACAATATGGGTATCAAACGAAAAGGAATGGCCCCAGGTTTCATTTGGACCTCAATATATTTCGATAAATTAATGGATAACTGAGTTATCGGTGAAAATGTGATTGCCCAAAAACCTTAAAATTGGGCTTCGATATATTTCGATAAATTTATCGATAACTGAGTTATCGGTAAAAATGTTATTGAACAAAAACCTTAAAATTACCCTACAATATGAGTATCAAACGAAGGGGAATGGCCCCAGGTTTCATTTCATCATCGTCATTTATTGGCGCTTAACCGCCTAAGCGATTTTGGCCGTTTCGTATCAAAGCACGCCAGTCATTCCTTTTTAGCGATAACCGATGCCAATTGGAAACCCCAAGGGAGTTCAAGTCATCCTCCACCTGTTGTGTCCATCTCAGTCGAGGCCTCCCCCTTCCTCTGCTGCCGAATTCAGGCGACGATAGGAAAACCTTCTGTGCTGGAGCTTCTTTGTCCATTCGCATAACATAGCCCAGCTAGCGGAGTCTTTGGGCTTTAATTCGCTGGACTATGGTCAGATCTGCGTAGAGCTCGTACAGCTCATCGTTAAATTTCCTTCGATACTCGCCGTTGGCATCACGGGAAGGACCATAAATCTTCCGGAGAACTTTTCTCTCAAATACTCCAAGGGCCATCTCATCTTCTTTGACATTGTCCATGAATCTGAGCCATACATCAGGACAGGTATGATGAGAGACTTATAGAGCGTGATCTTTGTTCTTCGAGAGAGGACTTTACTTCTCAATTGCCTACTCAGTCCAAAGTAGCACTTGTTGGCAAGAGTGATTCTCCGCTGGATTTCTAGACTGATATTATTTTCGGTGTTGATACTGGTTCCCAAATAGACGAAGTCCCTCACAGTTTCAAATTTGTAACTATCAACAGTGACATGGCTGCCAAGGCGCAGCTGCGCCGATTCTTTCTTTGATGACGGCAAATACTTCGTCTTGTCATCGTTCACGGCAAGACCCACTTTTTTCGCTTCCTTATGCAGTCCAGAGAAGGCAGCGCTTACGGCGCTCTTGTAAAAGATTGTACCATTGCGGTTTAGCTCTGCTGCTCGAATTATCTTCTCCAGCATCAGATTGAAGAAATCGCACGAAAGGTAGCCGCCCTGTCTGAAGCCTCGTTTGGTTTCAAATGGCTCAGAGAGGTCCTTCCCGATTCTGACGGAGCTGTTGGTATTGCTCAACGTCACTTGGCAAAGCTTTGCAGGGAAGTCAAATTCAGACATGGCGGCATACAGGCAACTCCTTTTTACGCTGTCAAAAGCGGTTTTAAAATCGACAAAGAGATGGTGAGTGTCGATTCTCTTATCATGGGTCTTCTCCAGGATTTGGCGTATCGTGAAAATCTGGTCGATGGTAGACTTACCAGGTCTAAAGCCACACTGATAAGGTCCAATCAGTTTGTCTACGATGGGCTTCAGCCTTTCACACAACACGCTAGAAAGAACCTTATATGCGATATTAAGAAGACTAATTCCGCGGTAGATGGTGCGGTTAGCGGGATCGCCTTTCTTGTGGATTGGGCAAAGCACACTTAAATTCCAATCCGGAGGCATGCATTCGTCTGACCATATTCTGCATAAGAGCTGATGCATGCTTTTTACCAGCTCTTCGCCTCCGTGTTTGAACAGCTCGGCGGGTAGTCCGTCTTTTCCAGGCGCTTTGTTGTTTTTGAGCCGGGATATAGCTATCCTCACTTCATCATAGTCAGGCGGTGGGACGACTTTTCCATCGTCAGGGATTGGGGTATCGGGCTCGACGTCTCCCTCGCAATTTAGCAGTGAGGAGAAGTGCTCCCTCCATAAATTAAGTACACTTTGTACGTCGGTAACCAGGTCGCCATTATTGTGCTTACAGGAGCTAGCCCCGATCTTAAAACCTTCCGTCATCCGCCGGATCTTTTCATAGAATTTTCGGGCATCATTCCTGTCAGCCAGCATCTCAAGCCCCTCACACTCACGCCTTTCGGCCTCACTTTTCTTTTTTCTGAAAAGGCGTCTCTCTTCCTTCTTTGCCTCACGATATTGTTGCCATACACTGCGGGTTGCGCCCGTTCGCAACGTCTCCTTGTAGGCAGCGTCCTTTTTTTCGAGGCAGTTTTGCATTCCTCATCGTACCAGTTGTTCTTGCGGGCTCGCTGGAACCCTATAGTGGCCTCAGCGGCGGTACGCAATGAGTGAGAGATATGCTTCCATTGCTCTGTTACATCGTTAGGTCGAGGATTGCCCTCTGCTAGCAGGTGTGAGAGTCGAGTTGTGAAATTATCAGCTGTCTGTGTCATGCGCAGCTTCTCGACGTCAAACTTTCCTTCCGTTACTGTGCGCACTTTCTTCGTTGCACATAGGCGTCTGCGTATCTTGGCTGCGACAAGATAATGGTCAGAGTCAATCAAGACATGATTAATCTGGTTTCTAGTTCTTTGATCAGGGGACAGCCATGTGGCTTGGTGTATTCGCTTATGCTGGAACCTGGTACTACTGATGACCATATTGCGAGCAGCGGCGAAGTTAATCAACCTAGTGCCGTTGGGGGATGTCATATCGTGGTTTTGAATTTTCCAACTGTGCGACCAAAGACTCCTTCCTTGCCACCTTGGCATTAAATTCACCGAGCACGATTTTGATATCATGCTGGGGGCAGCGATCATAAGTCTGTTCAAGTTTATCGTAGAAGGAGTCCTTCTCTGCGTCGTCCGTCTCCTCAGTCGGCGCATAGGCGCAGATAAATGTTATGTTGAAAAACCTCGCCTTGATGCGGATCGCAGCGAGACGCTCGTTCACAGGAGTGAACGCTAATACTTGGCGGCGAAGTCTCTTTCCCACCACGAATCCTACACCACGCGCTTTGCCGCGTGTCTGGCCACTGTAGTATACGTCACAAGGACCGATGGTCGTCTTTCCTTGCCCCGTCCATCGCATTTCCTGCAGGGCGGTGATGTCGGCCTTTGCGCCTACGAGGACGTCAACCAGTCGGGCAGCGGTACCGTCCCTTGAAAGGGTCCGGACATTCCCGGTACATGCCCTAATACCCAAATCATTATACCTTATTCGTTTTGCCGGGTCGTCAACATTAAAGGTGGTTCTCATCCGAGGCTTTGCATTTGTTTTCATTGGAATTAAGTTTTTTACGTGGCGGGTCCCAAACCCAGCGCACAACCCGTTTCGGGGTTTTGGAAAATATTTACACATTTATATAGCGAGCCACTTGCTTCAAGACAGACGCCCGCTTGCAGCCGCACCTCATGGTGAACAGACGCTACGCAAAAACCTCGGTGAGCCCTTAAACCAAGTATGTCAGAGTGGCTCCCTCTCTTTCTGCCGTGAGCCTAGGTAGCTCCCGTTGCCCAGAGTGCACGAACGAGGACGCAAGAGTCGGGATTGAGCAAGGTCACTTAGCAACCACACTCCATTACACTCCAGGTTTCATTTGGACTTCGATATTTTTCGATAAATTGACCGATAACTGAGTTATCGGTGAAAATGTGATTGTCCAAAAAACCTTAAAATTTCCCTACAATATGGGTATGAAACGAAAGGGCATGAGACCAGGTTTCATTTGGACTTCGATATATATCGATAAATTTATCGATAACTGAGTTATCGGTGAAAATGTGATTGCCCAAAAACCTTAAAATTGGACTTCGATATATTTCGATAAATTAATCGATAACGAGTTATCGGTTAAATTGTTATTGAATAAGAACCTTAAATTTGCCCCACAATATGGGTATGAAAGGTGTTTAAAATATAGGTACTAAACGAAGGGGATGGCCCCAGGTTTCAATTGGACTTCGATATATTTCGTTAAATTTATCGATAACTGAGTTATCGGTGAAAATGTGATTGTCCAAAAAACCTTAAAATTTCCCTACAATATGGGTATGAAACGAAAGGGCATGAGACCAGGTTTCATTTGGACTTCGATATATATCGATAAATTTATCGATAACTGAGTTATCGGTGAAAATGTGATTGCCCAAAAACCTTAAAATTGGACTTCGATATATTTCGATAAATTAATCGATAACGAGTTATCGGTTAAATTGTTATTGAATAAGAACCTTAAATTTGCCCCACAATATGGGTATGAAAGGTGTTTAGGCCACAAGCCTAAATATTTCTACTCACCCTCGTATTTCACTATACATCACTATATTTTACTTCGTTGCGATGTTTTACCGCCAACCGGGTTTACGCCGCCGGATAACAGCAAAAAAAGCTAGTATTCGGCGGTGACCGCGAGCCAAGTTCGGCCTACTACTTTTACTTTTGTAGCCAAGTTGACCGACACGAAAACCGCCAACAACCAAACCAGCCGAAGGTAATTATTTTCTACACATAATTCTTTAATGTACATCTTGCACAACATTCCATTTAATTTATTATACCTTTGCGTTTCACTCTTGTAAATAATTGAATTCCATTTACTTGTATATTTATATTGTTTACATTACTTGAGATCGACTAATTATAACGAGTATTAATTCAACCGGTATTCTTTATTTCTTTTTCACAATTTATTACGAGCGCGACCGACTTTGGAACACGCCGTAACAAAAGGCATGAGACCGGGTTTCATTTGGGACTTCGATATATTTCGATAAATTTATCGATAACTGAGTTATCGGTGAAGATGTGATTGCCCAAAAACTTTAAAATAGGACTTCGATATATTTCGATAAATTAATCGATAACTGAGTTATCGGTTAAAATGTTATTGAATAAGAACCTTAAAATTGCCCTACAGTATGAGTATCAAACGAAGGGGAATGGCCTCAGGTTTCATTTGGACTTCGATATTTGTCGATAAATTGACCGATAACTGAGTTATCGGTGAAAATCTGATTGCCCAACAACCTTAAAGTTGCCCTAAAATATAGGTACTAAACGAAGGGGATGGCCCCAGGTTTCAATTGGACTTCCATATATTTCGATAAATTTATCGATAACTGAGTTATCGGTGAAAATGTGATTGTCCAAAAAACCTTAAAATTTCCCTACAATATGGGTATGGAGTTATTCCATATAAATATTTAAATAACTTTTATTTAATGTAATTTTGAGATGTTTATTTTTCTATTCAAAAATTTATAATAATTTCTAGTTTTTCAATTTTCAAAATATTGATTTAAATGCTAAGGCAAATAAGAATATTTTTTAAATATCAAAGTATTATATACAAAGTATAAATAACCCCTACATATACTCCCCCTCCATTTGAAGAAAAATGTGAAATGAAAATGTGTTGAAATGATTTACATAAATATAAGTAAATTGCATAGTCGAACTTTTTTTTTATAAAAGTGGACTAAAGTTGCATTTGTAATAATAAATTGAAAGAAAGCTATATATTGAGCTTTGTGTTGTTGTGATTGAAACTGAAGTGACGGGGTGTTGCAGCTGCAATACCTCGAGCCGTCGACAGTTGTTGCGTTGTAATTAATCATTCAACATATTTCACATTTTAATACTTATATCTATGAGGGAGAGAAAAGCTAGAAGCTATATATGCATAATTGATAGGTAATAAATTAGTATGTATGTAAAAATAAATTCAAAAACAAACTTTAACAAAAGTTTTGAAAATTTGGTTGTTGTGGAAGTAGCGATTTTTCAAATGATATATGTATTGCTATTTTTTTTTTTGGTATAAAATTTAAACAATTGGTTTCTGCGCAGCTATTCCAATCTTTTTCGGCCGTTGATTGTTGAAAATTTGCGTATTGGTTTAGAATTTCGTATAATGGTTGATATAACAGTTATTAGTCTTGATATTTTGATAAGTTCTTTAGTCAGGATCGCCAATTATATGGAGTTATTCCATATAAATATTTAAAAAACTTTTATTTAATGTAATTTTGAGATGTTTATTTTTCTATTCAAAAATTTATAATAATTTCTAGTTTTTCAATTTTCAAAATATTGATTTAAATGCTAAGGCAAATAAGAATATTTTTTAAATATCAAAGTATTATATACAAAGTATAAATAACCCCTACAATGGGTATGAAACGAAAGGGCATGAGACCAGGTTTTATTTGGACTTCGATATATATCGATAAATTTATCGATAACTGAGTTATCGGTGAAAATGTGATTGCCCAAAAACCTTAAAATTGGACTTCGATATATTTCGATAAATTAATCGATAACGAGTTATCGGTTAAATTGTTATTGAATAAGAACCTTAAATTTGCCCCACAATATGGGTATGAAAGGTGTTTAGGCCACAAGCCTAAATATTTCTACTCACCCTCGTATTTCACTATACATCACTATATTTTACTTCGTTGCGATGTTTTACCGCCAACCGGGTTTACGCCGCCGGATAACAGCAAAAAAAGCTAGTATTCGGCGGTGACCGCGAGCCAAGTTCGGCCTACTACTTTTACTTTTGTAGCCAAGTTGACCGACACGAAAACCGCCAACAACCAAACCAGCCGAAGGTAATTATTTTCTACACATAATTCTTTAATGTACACCTTGCACAACATTCCATTTAATTTATTATACCTTTGCGTTTCACTCTTGTAAATAATTGAATTCCATTTACTTGTGTATTTATATTGTTTACATTACTTGAGATCGATTAAATTATAACGAGTATTAATTCAACCGGTATTCTTTATTTCTTTTTCACAATTTATTACGAGCGCGACCGACTTTGGAACACGCCGTAACATTTGGTCCTTCGTCGACCGGAAATTAATCAACATCAAGTTTTCCAGAAACACAAATTTTCGGAATAATTAAATATTATATCGGAGGAAAACATTCATCCAAATTAATACCAGCGCAAATTCAACAAACATATCAACGTTTGAGCAAATAAAGGCCACACACACACTTACAAGCACACAGCGAGTTAACACAAACGAGTTGTGTCACATAATCAAATCACATCATACAGTCGGCAGCCACAGCATATTCAAACAGTCCCGGTCACATCACATACCACTCATCACACTGAAGTCACATCATTAAAAATTTATACAGTCCATAGTCTCTCATCACATCACACAACACCATTACATATCACTTTTCCTTATTTCATTTTTGGTTTACTGACACTGAGTAAGGTAAGTGGTTATTTTTGGTGCACAGTTTTTTTTCTTGTACGCACATGTACAAAAAGTGAATAGAGGTATATTTAGTTTGCAAATCGAAGCAAGTAGAGTTCCTTGTGTTTTAACCGCACACTTAGCACCTTTTGATTATCGGTTAAGTCCCCCACCAGTGGTAAGACTTATCCGACACAACTCAAGGTAGACAGTCAGTGAAGTTTTGTCTCACTTTTTTTGTTTTTTATCACTGCACTGTGCAACCACACTCTGTTTCATACAGTTAAGGTTCCCTTGATTATCGAAATTCGACACCAATCCATTCACTTCAACTTGGTTGATGCATTTGCAAACAAATATCACAATATTCACTTTTTTAACACTATTCAACCAGAATTTACACATAATATTAGTGGTGTTGGGTGGCCAGGGCTCATTTATTACGATACATCACTTTTAATTGCAAAAATAAAGTTTATTTTCACTCGCAATCAATTGAAATTAAAATATTTGCGAAATTCAATAAAAACAAACTGCGTTCTCTTTTTTTTCTTGTGGTTAAAAATTCACCTCTGGTTTGGCTATTCGCACACACTTTAAATTTTTCTTTTTTTCACTATTACGAAGACACCAAATCCAATTCCAGATTTCCACTTGTGTCTAGTTCCATTTTTTTCTTGTCTTCCAGACAAAATCCCCTCTGAATCTTTTCACCCCGCTTCAGTCTTCTGTAAAAATTCACGATATTTAAATTAATTAAAATTATGGAGACTTATATTAGATTGTCGGACTCCATTATCGAATTCGAGCAGGAGTTTAACTCCATCCCAACCGATGATCATAATAAACATACACTGGCTATACATCAGGAAGAACTGAAAGCAACGTGGAGAAAGACGAAGGCCGCCTACGATGCCCTTCAAAGCTCAGAGGATTTGTCTAAAGAGGAGTTTCAGTCCATAGTGAATAAAAGAAAGAGTAGTTTTGCAAGCTATTCAAGGTGTGGGGGAGCGATATCTGCGATGCTTGAAAAATTAGCTACACCAGTCCCAAAAAATGATGAAACCCCCAGCCGTGAACATAATATTCGTCTCCCACCTTGTGACACTGATGTGTTCAAAGGTGATTATATGTCTTGGCCTACTTTTAGGGACATGTTCACGGCTATATATATACTAAATACACGCCTTACCCCGGTTGAGAAGCTGTATCATCTCAACCAGAAAACGCAAGGGGAGGCGAAGGAAATTGTACGTCGGTGCCCTTTGATATATATAGATATAGATATATCCTAATGTATTGTCGTCAGCTTTTCTGTTGTACTACTTTGCTTGATTTCAAGGATATGTATATTAAATAAAATATACTAGTATTATATAAATATCAAAGTTTGAAGTTTAGATGAACTATTCGATAAATGCTTTCTGAGACAATTATATCCATACTTAAAGCCAAAGCAATATTTAACTTTAGAAACCTCACTATCAATCGATTTCAAGGATATGTATATTAAATAAAATTTTTGAAAACCGTTTTTCAATACATACTATTTTTTCAAAACTCTAGGAACATAGACAAATAATTGATCTTCCAACAGTTTTTTATTTGACCAATCTACCTAACTTGGTGAACTTCGACGACCGAATTTTTACTTAAAATGTTGAAAGGGTACTTCGCAGGGGCGGGCAAGGCCGCGGGTATATACTAGTATTATATAAATATCAAAGTTTGAAGTTTAGATGAACTATTCGATAAATGCTTTCTGAGACATTTATATCCATACTTAAAGCCAAAGCAATATTTAACTTTAGAAACCTCACTTTCAATCGATTTCAAGGATATGTATATTAAATAAAATGTTTGAAAACCGTTTTTCAATACATACTATTTTTTTCAAAACTCTAGGAACATAGACAAATAATTACTCTTCCAACAGTTTTTTATTTGACCAATCTACCTAACTTGGTGAACTTCGACGACCGAATTTTTACTTAAAATGTTGAAAGGGTACTTCGCAGGGGCGGGCAAGGCCGCGGGTATATACTAGTCTTACTAATATTATAAATGTGAATGTAGCGATGTTTGGATGTCCAGACGTTTACTTCTGTTCCTCAATAACGTGAGAATGGCAAGACGGATTTTGTTGAAATTTGGTAGGCAGACAGCTAATAGTCTAGAAGGAGGTATAGGTTATTTTTTTTTTTTAATTTTGGGGGGTCCGGCCATGCTACGGACCGATACTTTTCGATTTTTTTGTTTTTCCATATAACTCTGAGTAAACTTGACCTAAACTTATGATATTTCGCATACAGGTGTAGAAACTTCGAACAATAAGGGTATCAAACGAAACTGGAAGGTGCCGGGTCTCATTTGGGCTTCGATATATTTCGATAAATTTATCGATTACTGAGTTATCAGTCGAAATGAGATTGCCCAGAAACCTTAACTTTTCCCTACAATATGGGTATCAAACGAAAGGGGATGACCCCAGGTTTCATTTGGATGTCAATATATTTCGATAAATTGATCGATAACTGAGTTATCGGTGAAAATGTTATTGAACAAAAACCTTAAAATTACCTTACAATATGGGTATCAAACGAAAGGGAATGGCCCCAGGTTTCATTTGGATGTAAATATATTTCGATAAATTAATCGATAACTGAGTTATCGGTTAAAATTTTATTGAATAAGAACCTTTAAATTGCCCTACAATATGGGTATCAAACGAAACGGAATGGCCCCAGGTTTCATTTGGACCTCGATATATTTCGATAAGTTAATCGATAACGGAGTTATCGGTGAAAATGTTATTGAACAAAAACCTTAAAATTACCCTAAAATATGGGTATCAAACGAAAGGGAATGACCCCAGGTTTCATTTGGACTTCAATATATTTCGATAAATTTATCGATAACTGAGTTATCGGTGAAAATGCTATTGAACAAAAACCTTAAAATTATCCTACAATATGGGTATCAAACGAAAGGGAATGACCCCAGGTTTCATTAGGACCTCGATATATTTCGATAAATTTATCGAAAACTAAGTTATCGGTGAAAATGTAATTGCCCAAAACCTTAAAATGGCCCTACAATATGGGTATCATTTGGATTTCAATATATTTGGATAAATTTTTCAATAACTGAGTTACTGGTGAAAACGAGATGGCTCAAAAGCCTTAAAATTCCCCGACAATATGGGTATCAAACGAAAGATCATGACCCAAGGTTTCATTTGGACTTCCATATATTTCGGTAAATTTATCGATAACTGAGTTATCGGTGAAAATGTGATTGCCCAAAAACTTTAAAATTTCCCCAAAATATGGGTATCAAAAGAAAGGGGACGGCCACAGGATTCATGACACTAAAGCTGATTTCGTTGAACATGTCTACACCCTTGCACATAATACTTCAAAAGTGTGATAAAAGTGTACCCGTTCTACATGAAACTGCTATATCGATAAAACGAACTAAAAACATTGCCCGTTTGCTATGCTATGTGCATGAATAATTAGGTTTCGCTTATCAACCATATTCAATTGTTACTGCAAAATCCAATTTTTTCAAATGTTGTTAAAAAAAAACTGTAGCATTACTACAAACCGAAACATAATAATTTCAGTTGGTGCATGTTTTCATCACCTTAGGAAAAATTGCAGTATCTATATATTAATAGGCTAACATTCTCCCCATACAAACAGCCGTAACCCAATTTCGTATAGTATTTATGGACAGATCTCTATAAAATTTATATTGGAAACTTGGAATGGACTAATCTGGTGTCTCAACACAAAAAAATGTGAAAATTATTTTTAGTTTATTTGTTATAACAAAAAAGAGGTCTCCAAACTCTCCAGCTATTTTGTTTTCTCCACAATCTGTTATACCCGAACTATACATCACTATTCAGCACTCTTATAAAACTCCCAAAGACACAACCATCCGCTCATTCCTTTACACACACACGTACGATGCAATGATCCAGCAGCTGCCACTTGCTTTTACTTTTGTGCCAAAAAAAAAAAACAACAAAATGTACCGAATCATATCATCTTCGGCATCTAAACACCATTTGTAAGCTAAGAAATCCAGCTTCACTTCTGGCTTTATATATTTAACTTTTTGCCTATTGGTAAAGTTTATTTTTTTAACGATATGATTTTGTAAGAAAAGTCCACAATGTTAACATCGAAATTTAAATATCGTACGGACTTTAACTAAAGAAAAATTTTACATGACACTTATGCTGATTTCGTTGAACATGTTTATACCCTTGCACAGAATACTTCAAAAGTGTGATAAAAGTGTACCCGTTCTACATGAACCTAAAAAAAAAAAAAAAAAAAACTAATGACGGCGATATGCCAACAGGTCATCATAACCTCTAACGAGATTTTTGGCCGAGCTTCTCTTTCCAACTTGTGGTGTGTTGCTTTTGAGTTTTTCCTACAAGTTGGCGCGACCTACAGTTTATTGCCAACTCCGAACGGCACTTGCAAAGCAAATGAATTTTTTGCTGAGAAGCTTCTCATGGCAGAAATACACCCGGATAGCTTGCCAAACTTCTTCTAAATAATTTTTGATGTTATCTTTGCAGGATATCGAACCGACACGACTTGGTGTAGAAGGCCGAACACTTAACCGCTACACCACGGCGGTCGTCTACAAGAACCTGCTATCGATAAAACGAAAAAAAACACTGCCCCGTTTGCTACGCTATGTGCATGAATAATTAGGTTTCGCTCATCACCCATATTTAATTCTTAATTCTTAAATAAAATTTTCGTCAGCTGATTTTCAACCAGCTACCCTGTCAAAGCTTCTACCTTTTTTACGAAAAACACATTTTTACTTTAGATTATTTGATGTTCTAAGCTTTTCTCGATTTTTTAATTAAATAGTTTAATTCACTTAAGAAATTTTTAGGGGGATAAATATTGGAAAAGTATGTTTTCTAAGCAGAAAATATATTTTTCATACAGTTGAAGATTGGCCAGAAAAATATCCCCAATTGTCTCATTTAGAACAAAGCTGTAATTAGACACTGACAAGTATAAGTAGTTCTAGGCGTCATGGTAGACACCTCGATTGTCTGATATTTTTCAGTTTTCCTTACTTTAAAACATCAAAATTACAAAAAACAATTTTTAAATTTTCGCCCTCGCCGAAAATCGTAGTCAGGTGTCCTGCAAGCAGGGATGTGATAAGTGGGCTTTTCCTACCCAAACTTATAGGTTTTTTTCCTGTTGGTAGGATGGTTGGACGATTTAAGTTTTGGTAGGTTTTTACCTTCCTTCGAGTAACATCAATGTCTTTCTGCAAAGTCAAATTATTCAATGTCAAGTCTCATTCTTGTGTGAAGCGAAGTGGCTTTCATAGCAAATATGTATGTATGATCACTTTTGATCTGGAAATTCGTATCACAAATGACGGGGTTTACTTAGGAAGTTATTGCATAGTTAGTTTTTTTTTTTTTTAAAAATCTGAGTACTTGATTAAGGGCGAATTCAAGAGTGATTTTTTTAGATACTGCAACGCTCCGTCGCATTATTTGGACCTTTGAAGTCAGTATTTTGCCATGATAATTTTGATACATGCGTTAATAGTGAGTGAAGATTTTAATTCGCTTTAACGAATAAATCCTGGCAAATAGATAATGTCACAATTGTCTTGGAGTCTTTTTTAACATAATTTGATGAAACCCGGATATGAGACCTGGGTACAAGAAAAAACTCGCTAATTGTATAGATCCTACATCAACTCGAAAAACACGTCAGAAAATGTCAGGAGAGGTACCAAAGACCCGTTTCTGTCCCAGGAATAAGAATCCGCAAGCGAAAACTAATATCTTCAGTGGTTTACAAGATATTTACAATCTTACCTAGTTGAAAATTTTCTGTCAATTTCATGTAGTTGCTGTAATGACAAATTTAAGGTGTTGCCAAAAGTGCAAAAGTGTGTTCTACGCAGGAAAACTGGTGATCGCGAAGCCGGTGTTGGTTTTTCGAGTTGACGTAGGATCTATACAATTACCAAAAACTCATGAGAAAAGTTTTGATGCCGTGAAAAAATGTTGGTAGGATGACGGCCATTTTGGTAGGTTTAGTTGGGTTTTGGTAGGAAAAAATTTTTCAAAGTGGCAACCCTGCCTGCAAGTAGTATACATTTGTACCCATTCTGGTATAAAAAGGGTATAATTAGTCTCTTCATAGGACATGCTCGAACAAATGTGACCAATTCATTCCATCTAAAAGATACTAAAAAAGTAGTAGTCTATTAATCCTCTGGGATTAATCCCGGACTAATCGCCCTTTTTTGGAGGGAAATACCACACGAACTTTTACTAAAGTACCGTTTTACATGAGTAGCTCCACTTTTTTGTATGAAAAAACTTTTTCAACTGTGATAATTTGATATGTTAAGCTTTTTCTATTTATTTTTTTTTCCACGTATGCAATTTTTAGATCATAAAATATTGGAAAAGTATATTTTCTAAGCAGAAAATGTATTTTTCAACTAAAAAGTGAAGTTAGTTATATAGAATTAAAAAATTTTGTAGCAACACCAGAATTGTAATTTTCAAAAAATAGCTTAAAAAAATTTGTTTAAAAGAAAAAACATTTAAATATGCTGCACCACCCTAATGTGTGGATTCTTTGCATGGTATTACTCAAATCAAATTTTTAAATTCCCAAACATCATATATATATATACATATGTATGCGTGAAGCAAGAAGAAAAACCGGTACCTTGCAAATTGCACAATCATCGAAACTCCGACAAACACTCCCCGCAAAAACTCTGCGCTTCGAAAACCGCTCCCACCCTTTTCGCGCTCCTTACTCTCACATCAACATACATAAGTATACAGCGATCCAGACAGCTGCCACTTGCCTTCATTTTTGTGCCAAAAAAAAAAAAAACAAAGTGTAGCAAATCAAATAAATATCATTGCATCCTCGCCATCTTCACACCATCATCATTCACATAATCACATAATTCACATAATCCAAGGTTTTTCGCAGAGCACTTCTTTACTTAGTTTTTGTGCATTAAAAAGTTTATATTTTTAACGATATGGTTTTTTTTAAGTAAAATTCCACAAGGTTACGATAAAAAAAGTACCATTATATATCGAAAAAGCCTCGGATGAGAACCCCCTTTAATGTTGACGACCCGGCAAAACGAAGTAAGGACAATGAGAAGGATATTAGGGCATGTACGTGGAATGTCCGGACCCTTTCTAGGGAGCGTACCGCTGCCCGACTGGTTGATGTCCTCGCGAGCGCAAAGGCTGACATCACCGCCCTGCAGGAAATGCGATGGACGGGGCAAGGAAAGACGGCCATCGGTCCTTGTGACGTATACTACAGCGGCCAGACACGCGGCAAAGCGCGTGGTGTAGGATTTGTGGTGGGAAAGAGACTTCGCCGCCAAGTACTAGCGTTCACTCCTGTGGACGAGCGTCTCGCTGCGATCCGCATCAAGGCGAGGTTTTTCAACATAACATTTATCTGCGCCTATGCGCCGACTGAGGAGACGGACGACGCAGAGAAGGACTCCTTCTACGATAAACTTGAACAAGCCTATGATCGCTGCCCCCTGCATGATATCAAAATCGTGCTCGGCGACTTTAATGCCAAGGTGGGCAAGGAAGGAGTCTTTGGTCCTACAGTTGGAAAATTCAGTCTCCACGATGTAACATCCCCCAACGGCACTAGGTTGATTGACTTCGCCGCTTCCCGCAATATGGACATCAGTAGTACCAGGTTCCAGCATAAGCGAATACACCAAGCTACCTGGCTGTCCCCTGATCAAAGAACAAGAAACCAGATTGATCATGTCATGATCGACGGCAGACACAGCTCCACCGTTCTAGACGTGCGTACCCTACGCGGTCCCAATATCGACTCGGACCATTATCTTGTTGCAGCCAAGATACGCACACGCCTCTGTGCAGCGAAGAAAGTACGCACAGTAACGGAAGGAAAGTTTGACGTCGAGAAGCTGCGCGTGACACAGACAGCTGATAATTTCTCCACTCGACTCTCACACCTGCTATCGGAGAGCAATCCTCGACCTAACGATGTAACCGAGCAATGGAAGCATATCTCTCACTCATTACGTACCGCCGCTGAAGCCACTATAGGGTTTCGGCGAGCCCGCAAGAACAACTGGTACGATGAGGAATGCACCACAGCCTCGGAAAAAAAGGACGCTGCATACAGGGAGACGTTGCGAACGGGCGCAACCCGCAGTGTATGGCAACGCTATCGTGAGGCGAAGAAGGAAGAGAGACGCCTTTTCAGAAAAAAGAAACGTGAGGCCGAAAGGCGTGAGTGTGAGGAGCTTGAGACGCTGGCTGACAGGAACGATGCCCGAAAATTCTTTGAAAAGATCCGGCGGATGACGGAAGGTTTAAAGACCGGGGCAAGTTCCTGTAAGGACAATAATGGCGACCTGGTAACCGACGTCCAGAGTGTACTTAAATTATGGAGGGAGCACTTCTCCTCACTGCTAAACTGCGAGGGAGACGTTGAACCCGATACCCCAATCCCTGACGATGGAAAGGTCGTCCCACCACCTGACTATGAAGAAGTGAGGATAGCTATATCCCGGCTCAAAAACAACAAAGCCCCTGGAAAAGACGGACTACCCGCCGAGCTGTTCAAACACGGAGGCGAAGAGCTGGTAAAAAGCATGCATCAGCTCTTATGCAGAATATGGTCAGACGAGTGCATGCCTCCAGATTGGAATTTAAGTGTGCTCTGCCCAATCCACAAGAAAGGCGATCCCGCTAACCCCACCAACTACCGCGGAATCAGTCTTCTTAATATCGCATATAAGGTTCTTTCTAGCGTATTGTGTGAAAGACTGAAGCCCATCGTGGACAAACTGATTGGACCTTATCAGTGTGGCTTTAGACCTGGTAAGTCTACCATCGACCAGATTTTCACGATACGCCAAATCCTGGAGAATACCCATGATAAAAGGATCGATACACACCACCTCTTTGTCGATTTTAAAGCCGCTTTTGACAGCGCAAAAAGGAGTTGCCTGTATACCGCCATGTCTGAGTTTGACTTCCCTGCAAAGCTTATACGGCTTTGCCAAATGACGCTGAGCAATACCAACAGCTTCGTCAGAATCGGGAAGGACCTCTCTGAGCCATTTGAAACCAAACGAGGCTTCAGACAGGGCGACTCCCTTTCGTGCGATTTCTTCAACCTGATGCTGGAGAAGATAATTCGAGCAGCAGAGCTAAACCGCAATGGCACAATCTTCTACAAGAGCGTACAATTGCTGGCGTATGCCGATGATATTGATATCATTGGCCTTAACAACCGCGCCGTAAGTGCTGCCTTCTCTGGGCTGGATAAAGAAGCGAAAAAAGTGGTCTTGCGGTGAACGAGGACAAGACGAAGTACCTACTGTCATCAAAGAAAGAATCGGCGCACCTGCGCCTTGGCAGCCAAGTCACCGTTGATGGCTACAAGTTTGAAACGGTGAGAGATTTCGTCTATTTGGGAACCAGCATTAACACCGAAAATAATATCAGTCTCGAAATCCAACGGAGAATCACTCTTGCCAACAAGTGCTACTTTGGACTGAGTAGGCAATTGAGAAGTAAAGTCCTCTCTCGAAGAACAAAGATCACGCTCTATAAGTCTCTCATCATACCTGTCCTGATGTACGGCTCGGAATCATGGACAGTATCCATAGAAGATGAGATGGCCCTTGGAGTATTTGAGAGAAAAGTTCTCCGGAAGATTTATGGTCCTTCCCGTGATGCCAACGGCGAGTATCGAAGGAAATTCAACGATGAGCTGTACGAGCTTTACGCAGACCTGACCATAGTTCAGCGGATTAAAGCCCAAAGGCTCCGCTGGCTGGGTCATGTTATGCGAATGGGAAAAGAAGCTCCAGCACAGAAAGTTTTACTATCGACACCCGAATTCGGCAGCAGAGGAAGGGGGAGGCCTCGACTGAGATGGAAACAACAGGTGGAGGATGACTTGTACTCCCTTGGGGTTTCCAATTGGCGTCAGTTATCGCTAAAAAGGAATGACTGGCGTGCTTTGATTCGAAACGGCCAAAATCGCCTAGGCGGTTAAGCGTCATCATGACGCAAGCCAAGATTAGATTAGATTATATATCGAAATATTATAAGCCCATACCTGGTTTTTGTGCAATTTAAATTAAAAACTTATTTTTTATGTAACAATTAATGTAAGTTTAATATAATTTGTAATAGTAAGTGTCTGATGTACCTTACATATAAACAAATAAATAAAATAATAAAATAAAAGTAAAAAAAAATCTGTTGTAGATATATCCTAATGTATTGTCGTCAGCTTTTCTGTTGTACTACTTTGCTGCACCACCCTAATGTGAAGATTGTTTGTATGGTATCACTTAATCCAAATTGCATTTATCACGAGAGAGAGTTTAAGAAAATTTCAGATGGTCGAATTTCGACCACGGGCGATCCTAGTCCATACTTAAAGCCAAAGCAATATTTAACTTTAGAAACCTCACTTTCAATCGATTTGAAGGATATGTATATTAAATAAAATGTTTGAAAACCGTTTTTCAATACATACTATTTTTTTTCAAAACTCTAGGAACATAGACAAATAACAGTGGATCACAAATTCCAACTTTTTTTCTGCACCAGAGACGCCATAGTGAAATTCCTATGTAAAATCACCTCCTAATTCCGAAAAAGTTATTTTTACTTGAATGGTACCGTTTTTGAGATGTTTACGATTTACCGTTATTTCAAAAAACAAAAAAGATGGCTCCACTTAATCGTGTATATCTCAAGAACAAATTGAGCTATTCGAAAACGGTTTGAAAAATTTGAAAGCTTATAAAATTTACTATAATCAGTACATACAACACTTTTTGCTAGGTCCTGCAGATTCAAACATAGTGAACAATCATTACGGATTTTTTAAATTTTTTTTGTAAAAATATAAAAAAATTTGTACTTTGCGAGGAAGCATCTCGAAAACTCCCCCCCGTCTAAGCTCTGTTGTATTACAAAAAAAAAACAAGCTATCAGTGAACAAAATCGATGAACTAATACAAAAGTTATAAGCATTCAAGTAAATATATCCATTTAATACTTAAGTACCCTACAAATAATAGCATATGTACATATGGTTCTGTCTTAACTCTATGATCTTATTTTATAATTGAAAAAGTTATGTGTCTTGTTTTGACGCTTATTTAGATTAGGATCGGTTTCTCTTATGAGAAACCAACAGTAGTCGCCCATCATAGCGATACCGACTTTCAATCACTTTCATTTGCTGGTGAAACCTTTCGCCATGCTCGTCACTTTCGTCGCCAAGATTTTGCGGGAAAAAATTTAATATATAATTTATTATAATATGTTTTTTTATTTACCCATTTCCGCATAGTTTTTGATTAAGTCGTTCACTATCATCTCGTAGTTAGGACTTATGTGTTTGCCTAAAAAAGAAGTAACGACCTTTTCAAAAGAATCCCACGCTGCTGCCTCCACTGGTGACAATAGTTCTTTGAAATGGTTATTGGTCATCATTTTCCTTATTTGCGGTCCCACAAAAATCCCTTCCTTTATTTTTGCTTCTGAAATCTCTGGGAAGATTGTCTTCAAATGATGAAAGCTTCGCCTTCTTTGTCCAAAGCCTTCACAAAGTTTTTGATAAGGCCGAGCTTCATGTGGAGCGGAGGTAGAATTATTTTTTCCTTCTTTATAAGTGGAGAGTATTTTATGTTATCTACCCCAACTTGAAACTCGATTCGTTCTGGCCAATCCTTTATGATGTAGTGGTCTTGACGAGCTCGGCTATCCCATTTGCATAGAAAGCAACAGTATTTTGTGTATCCACTTTGTAGAAAACATAGCATTCCAACGACTTTAAGATCGGCACATATTTTCCAATCATGTTCTTCGTATTTGATTAACTTGAGCAATTTTTGCATTATCTCATATGTTTCCTTCGTATTTACTGCATGCGCGATCGGGATAGATGGCTTTTGGTTGCCAATATGCAATAATACGGCCTTTAAACTTAATTTATTGCCGTCTATGAACAATCGCCACTCCAAAATGTTTGAATAGACCAGCAATGTCTTTGCAGTAACAAACACTGTCCTCCTTCCTATAGTACTTGGAAAATTCTTCGTGACGAGTTCTATAATATGTTACCTTAACATCGGATGAAACAAATTTAAATTGTTGCATTCGAGAGGCGTGTAGTTCGGCCTTTTCCTTTGACAATTCCAAATCCCTTATCCAATCATTGAGTTGTGCTTGTGACAAAGAATTTCTTTCGTTTTCCGTTTGAAATTCAGTACAACATGATGCCGCGTAATCAAATACTACTGTTGACAATGAAACTGGAGCCGGAACTAAAGTTAAATTTGATTCTGGTAATGTCGCTTCTGTTGAAATTAGTTCTGGTAATGACACTGTAGATACGCTCGCATAGGTTACTTTTCTGGACTTTCCAACCCCAAGTACTTTTGTAGTACAAATATAGCAGTCCGTTGAATGGCAAGTTGGTTCCCTCCACTTCATTGGTGTAATAAATTTCACACGTCGCCTAAATAGATAGTTTCAGAAATTAGTCAGCTATGCATTCAAAGGGAACAAATTCCTAATTTTTACAACGTACCTTTTTGTTCCGGTTTCCGAAGAAATCAATTCGACTCGGCATGTGGTGCACACAGTGTTCGGTGTCCATGGTTTTTAGGCTCAATTCCAAAACACTTATAGTATGTAACTTTCAAAGGATTTGAAAACACACGTCTCATACTTTTAACAATAAATTGACCGCAGATGAAACAGAACATATCTGGATCATTTGTACACTCAAACTCTCGCGCCCTTTTATTCATTTTTTATTTTTAAGTAAATGACGGGTTATAAACTGCAATTATAAACTGAACAGTATCCGGCGAGCCTTGCAGATATTATGAAGGAACAGGCGCATGTACTCTTATTTATACTTTGATCCAGTAAAAATTCAAGCCTACCTATGTAAACAAAAAGGTTCCCTAGTTCTACAAAGAAAACACTACCTGCCTCAAAAATATGCTCTTGTTTAAAATGTACCTAGGTTTGAGAAAACGACACTAACAGCTTTTTGTATCTAATAACTTTTCGAAAATCTACCTGCTAACTAACTGATATACGAATACTAACACATATGTACCAGTAGGGTACTTAAGCATTAAATGGATATATTTACTTGAATGTTTATAACTTTTGTATTAGTTCATCGATTTTGTTCACTGATAGCTTTTTTTTTTTGTAATAAAACAGAGCTTAGAGGGGGGGGGGGGGGGGGGGGAGGGAATATCTGCTAAAAAACAAAAAGTTTTCGAGATGCTTCCTCGCAAAGTACAAATTATTTTATATTTTTACAAAAAAAATTTAAAAAATCCGTAATGATTGTTCAATATGTTTGAATCTGCAGGACCTAGCAAAAAGTGTTGTATGTACTGATTATAGTAAATTTTATTAGCTTTCAAATTTTTCAAACCGTTTTGGAAGAGCTCAGTTTGTTCTTGAGATATACACGATTAAGTGGAGCCATCTTTTTTGTTTTTTGAAATAACGGTAAATCGTAAATATCTCAAAAACGGTACCATTCAAGTAAAAATAACCTTGATTTTCGGAATTAGGAGGTGATTTTACATAGGCATTTCACTATGGCGTCTCTGGTGCATTTTGGCTGTAAACCAGTGTAATTAATCTTCCAACAGTTTTTTATTTGACCAATCTACCTAACTTGGTGAACTTCGACGACCGAATTTTTACTTAAAATGTTGAAAGGGTACTTCGCAGGGGCGGGCAAGGCCGCGGGTATATACTAGTCTTACTAATATTATAAATGTGAATGTAGCGATGTTTGGATGTTTGGATGTCCAGACGTTCACTTCTGTTCCTCAATAACGTGAGAATGGCAAGACGGATTTTGTTGAAATTTGGTAGGCAGACAGCTAATAGTCTAGAAGGAGGTATAGGCTATTTTTTTTTTTTAATTTTGGGGGGTCCGGCCATGCTACGGGCCGATACTTTTGGATTTTTTGGTTTTTCCATATAACTCTGAGTACACTTGACCTAAACTTATGATATTTCGCATACAGTTGTAGAAACTTCTTACAATATTGGTATCAAACGAAACTGGAAGGTGCCAAGTTTCATTTGGGCTTCGATATATTTCGATAAATTTATCGATTACTGAGTTATCAGTCGAAATGAGATTGCCCAGAAACCTTAAATTTTCCCTACAATATGGGTATCAAACGAAAGGGGATGACCCCAGGTTTCATTTGGATGTCAATATATTTCGATAAATTTATCGATAACTGAGTTATCGGTGAAAATGTTATTGAACAAAAACCTTAAAATTACCTTACAATATGGGTATCAAACGAAAGGGAATGGCCCCAGGTTTCATTTGGATGTAAATATATTTCGATAAATTAATCGATAACTGAGTTATCGGTGAAAATGTGGTTGCTCAAAAACCTTAAATTTTCCCTACAATATGGGTATCAAATTAAAGGGGATGACCCCAGGTTTCATTTGGACTTCAATATATTTCGATAAATTTATCGATAACTGAGTTATCGGTGAAAATGTTATTGAACAAAAACCTTAAAATTACCCTACAATATGGGTATCAAACGAAAGGGAATGGCCCCAGGTCTCATTTGGACCTCGATATATTTCGATAAATAATCGATAACTGAGTTATCGGTTAAAATGTTATTGAATAAAAACTTTAAAATTGCCCTACAATATGGGTATCAAACGAAAGGGCATGGCCCCAGGTTTCATTTGGACTTCGATATTTTTCGATAAATCACAACCCATCGGCGTGGCACCGGAGACTCATCCATAATGTCGAGAAGGGCATTACCGATAGCGTTCCGGACGTACCGCCACTGGTCCCTAGGATTAACTCTGTGCGAAAATCAACAGGTACCTCTGCGACCTTTCCAGGTTTTTCAGCGCGCGAGATCTGACAATATCACCGACTAAATCTACTGTGACACTCTTTACAACATGGACGCGCCAAGTGAGAAACGAATTAGACATTTACGTTGATGGCACTAAGCTTCCAACTGTCAGCCACCCAAAGTTATTGGGGGTGACATTGGAAAATACTTTCTCATTTGCTGGTCATGTGTCTGCAATGGTTTCAAAGGTACGAGGAGGTTGGGGGAAAGATAAAGAAACGTTGCTGATTACATATAAGGCCATTGGCCGACCAGTCTTTGACTGTGCTGCACCCATATGGTCGCCGGGTTGAATTTAGTTAACTCTGCCATGAATTTGGAGAAATTTTTTTTTTGGTGGGGTGGAGGGAGTCCCCCAAAGCACGAAACAACAATCCTTAACTTAAAACTTAAGGCGGCTTATATTTTACTAGAAATTTGCTTTTAAAGTTGAAAATTTGACCGAGGAAAATGTATCACTTTAACCGATTTCCCGAACATTTTACACACAAAACTAATTAATATTATTAAAATGGAGATTTCCCTTCCACCAGTGCGGGTATTGATAAACGGGAAAAAGACTACAGAAACCAGAAAATATTAGCATTAATAACGCCATATTCATACACGCCGCATCACTCGCCAACAACAATGCTTTTGGTTAGTTAGTAATAGAGCTCCAGATACCCGGGTATCGAGCAGCCCGAGTAGCTCGATACTCGCTCGAAACTCGTTCGTTGCTCAAGTGCTCGAATTGTTGCTCAAAAGTTTCGAGCTTTCTGAACAATTCGAGCTGACAAATATAAATTGAAAAGTTGGTTTGTCAAGAAATTTAAATATTTTTTTACAAGCAAGAGATTCTCAAATACGGTAGAATTATTATGTATCGGCAAAAAAGTTGGGTGGGTTAACTGCTCTGGCGGAAACACTACAGTTTTACAGCGGCACCTGCAAAAGATGCATTCGCTATCAAATGACACATTATTAACGTAAGTAGCAACTTTTTTGATGAAGGTTACATGCATTTCAAATACACCCTATCTTATATTTATATGTAATGCTCCACGAATGCAGTTCGGAAGACGATAGTGCAGCAACGAGCGAGGCGAAGAAAAATCGCTTCAATAATGCATATATAGAAAACATAAATAAAGGAAGAAGTGAAGATATTCATTTGGCAACGGCAAAGCTTATAGTAGTGAATCAGCTACCCCTCTCCTTTTCGAAAAGTGAGGGGTTCAAGGATTTTTTGGCCGTTTCTACTCCAGGATATGACTCTTTGGGAGACGAAGCTATGAAAAGAAGACTTCAAATTTTAGAACACAAATTAAAAACAAAAATTAAAAGTTACCTATCTGACTCCATATCCATATCGTTGACTTGCGACTTGTGGACTTCAGTTTCGCAAAATTCCTATTTGACTCTAATGGCTGCAATAGTTGACCAAAATTTTATAACACGTGTTTTAAATTTAGATATTTTAGAGCTTGCACATAAACACACTTCAGAAAATATTAGGGACAAAATTGTTAGTGTTTTACAGGAATGGTCAGTTGAGCAAGTTGCAGCTGTCGTAACAGACAATGCCCCTAATATAATAAATGCAGTAGCTGATTTGAGCTGCGGTTGAGTTTAGAGGGGGACTAACTTGTTCTGCCCATTCTCTGCAATTAAGTGTTAATAAAGGCTTAGGAAACCCCCAAATTCAAACTTTAATAACAAAAATTAGCAAGTTAGTAGGTCATTTCAAGCATTCTACCACTGCATCAACATCTTTTAGTGAAAAACAAAAAGAGTTAGGCTTAAATCCACTTTCGTTGTTACAACGAAACAACACAAGGTGGAATTCAACATTCCTCATGTTAAACAGAGTCGTATGCAATAGACAGGCCTTGCTTAGTGTGCTTGCTGACAGACACTTAACACCTTCCTCATATGCCCAAAAACTTGAAATTTTAGAAGAAGAATGGTCGCTAATAGAAAAATTGTGCAATGTTTTAGAGTCGGCTCATACATTGACTGAATTGCTTTGTTCTAACAACAACTCTCCAACATCCATTGTACGACCAATGTTAAAATTTTTAATTGACTCCCATTTAAATACAAGAACTGAGGACTGCAATATTATAAAAAAATTTAAGGAAGACGTAGTATCAGATATTAAAAAGCGATTCAATTTCGATACTGAAAACATTAATATTTCGGCAAGAATGATAGCTAGTTTTTTTGACCCTAGGTATAAAAATTTGGAGCATGAAAGTGAAACGTTTAAAGGAAAAATTTTAGATCAGATTCATAAGGAAATTCAAAATTCTACAAGAGTAGTAGAACAACTAACTTTAGATAACGAAAATGTTAATACCCAAAATTTTTCAAAGTTAGACCTATTTTAAAAAAATTCAAATAAGTTATAACGAAGACCCTTTTGAGTGGTGGAGATGCCGCAAGGCACAATATCCAGAGCTTTCCAAAATCGCTATAAAGTACCTGTCGATTCCAGCTACGTCAGCAAGTGCCGAGCGCTGTTTTTCTACCGCCGGTAATACAGTTAGTGCTAAAAGAGGTTCGCTAGATCCAAAAAATGTTCGCTTATTGGTATTTTTAAATCAAAATAAGAGCTATCTAGACTAATAATAATCATTTACTGTGTATTTTTGCGAACATATTGCTTGAATTAAATTTGCTTATTGTTAAAACTGTTTTTATTAAAGTACTAATTACATATACATATTAGAGTGGTTCACAATTATGGACTTTTTGGAAATTCCAAAACGCTACCCCCAATTATTGTTCCTTATGACAAAAAAAGAGGCTGCTATTTTTTTTTTTTTTTTAAGGTGCTTTAGAGGTCGCGCTACTCGTTTTTATAAAAAAAATGAGATGCTTGCAAATTTAACTTAATTTTAAAATGTTTAAGTGCAGTAAAAATTTGCGTTTTTGTGTGTTGTTATTCTGTTTTCATTGACGAATATTCCTGCAATTCAAAAGCCTTCTTGGATGAGTAGAAGGGGTTTAACTCCTGAAAGTATGTTTCGAAATTGAAAACGGTGCAACTAAAACGCCTACACTGATCTCATCGCGCATTGGTTTTTTGGATATATTTCTCATCTAGATGGTTTATGACATCGCTGATTATGAATCCGATGTCAGTTTTTTTAAATTCAAAATGGCGGGTCCAATATGGCGGTGATTTTTTTGAAAACTAATTGGATTTTATTGAAACTTGGTACTCGGGAGTTTATGCGTTGTCTGATTACGAATCCGATATCGGTTTTTTTAAATTCAAAATGGTGGATCCAATATGGCGGTGCATTTTTGAAAACTAATTCGACTGTGTGAAACTCGTCACTGATGGATTTATGACATCGATTTATATGAACTAGTATCGCTTGTGATCGAAAATTCGACCAATAAAAACCTTAGAGGGTCGTGGGGTCGCTAGCCCCGTACCCCCATCCTTAAATTTCGGAGACGCCCCTGAAAATATACCGCCTATACCTCAGTTTTTTCAATTTTCTTTCCATCGGTCAAACGGTTCGCTCACAGGAGGTTCCTAAAGGTTTTCATGTGGCGTATTTATTGACATCGGCATAGGAAATGCAAATTTGCAAAACTGGCATCTTATATATTAATATATATAAAAGAAATATGCACCGATGGTATTATAACTTTTTGTAAGTATGAGAAGAAGAAGAGATGGACCCATCCATAAGTATACCGAAATGATCAGGATGACGAGCTCAGTTGATTTATCCATGTCCGTCTGTCTGTTTGAACGCAATATAATCGATATGAGCTAAAGTTAAATTCACACAGGCTGTACTGAAGATCGAATAGTGAAAATCGTGACGCTTATTCATGAAAGGTATATAGCATTCGGCACAGCCGAAGACAGCTTTCCTGGCAATGCAGCCGCCGTATAATATTTGTAAGTATACTGGCTGACCATACCGATATGTGGTCATATGAAACTTAGAAGTGCTAATCCCCGAGCATACCACATATCTTGCAAAGAACTGTTATTTAAAAACACTTTCAAAACCTTCGGACAAAAACCCCTCCACGTTACATATATTTGGTTGTGAATTGGATGCATAACTCCGTTTTAATTGGTGTTATCGCTTTCATATTATTAGTGTGGGTAATTAAGTAACGATATGTAATTGGGCGGCCACGTGGTGTAACGTTCATATGTTTTTGTTCACTGAATGCGTTTGTTTTACTTTTCACAAAAAAAAAAAATTTAAACCTGAAAACAAAATGCTGACAAAATATTCAAAAGAAGTCAAAACAATAAACAAAAAAATAGCTCAAATTGCTCGAAAAAGCTCGATATGCTCGAGTTCAAGCTCGACATTTTTCGAGTACTGAGCATCGAGCGAGTATTCGAGTACTCGTTCAACATTTGCCCGAGCTACTCGAAATTGTGCGAACAAAATCTGGAGCTCTAGTTAGTAATGCTTATGTACATATTTACATGAATAAACAAACTAAGTCCATATTGGTTTTTTTTTTAAATAAATATATACACAAAACAAACGCGTTTACTTTTTTATTTATTTTCACACACAAACAATAACTAAGAACTAGCATAGCGAGAGCCTGATGCAAGTAGTTGTTATTCGTTCATTGCTTTATCGAGTACGATACAAAGGGTGCTGCCAGACCTCAAAAAACAACTTTATTATACAAAACCGAATTCTGGCAAAAATGTGTTTATATTTTATTCTAATATATGGGGCGGTCATCTGTCAAAGCGTGGGCAAAGTTGTATGTAAATCGCCTCTAATAAATATAAAAATTATGTATGAATGTATGTACTTAATGCTCCTTTGCGGGTAGTAGTGCAGTTTAGGGTCCCCTCCGAAATTTTGGCCATAAAGGGGAAGTGGGGCATCAAAAGACGCGTATTCACGAGTAGATTAAGAATCCGAAAGCGGAAATTAATTTTCTTTATTCGTTCAAAAGTTATAGGCAAAAATACAATAGTTTCATACCGTGGCAACCACCCAGACTTGGCGTGGCGTAGCCCAGGGTTATTTATAATACGCAGAAGGTGTAGCCCAGGGTTTTTTTTTTAATTAAATTTTAAATATGTCACATACGCGGTTTTGCAACCACAACAGTGGTACCTCAAATGAAAGGTAACTTAATTAACTATCCAATGGAAAAAAAAAATTGAAAATCGATTTAATAGTATTGAAGTCATTTTGATTTAAAAAATGCTTTAAATGAGCTTTGACCTTTAATAACTTTTGTTGGGTTCAACCAAGTTAATTTCCGCTTTCGGATTCTTAGGGCCACTTGCATAAAAGCCGATAACGCCTAATCGGTGATTAACTTGACAGCTAACCATACAAAATACGTCAATTAAACTCCGGTTAGTCGTTATCAGCTTTTATGCAAGCGGCCCTTAATCTACTCGTGAATACGCATCTTTTGAGCCCTTACTTGAATTTGTTTCTTCAAATTTCGGAGGGGACCGTAATAGTACATTTATACTGCACCTATTTACACTGGCAAATTTGCATTTGGCTTCACCTCCCCTGCAAGAATTTTCTACCAGAGCACAAAACCACCGAAAGAAAATGCACCACCGTGATGTTTTAAACACCTGTAGATTAAAAGTAAATAAAGAGTCAAGAAGGCGTCTGTCTTTTCTTGGTAGAATTGGTCCATTTTCTTAAAAATAACTAGTTGAAATTGTTATTTACAGCTGTTCATAATGCAAAAGTTATCACAAGTCAATTGCCCATTAAGGTTATTGTTGGGCAATTCTAACTGTGGAACACAGGTAGGGTTGCTATTTTGAGGAACTGTGGATTGTTTTGTTCGGCGAATGAGGCCAAATGTGATGGAATACCAAATTTGGAAAATGAGATTTGTATGGATAAAAGCGCCAAATTTGCAATTTTTCGCCAAATTTACTTAATACTCTTTTGCGTAAATATCATTGTATAACTTATATAGTAGCGCACGCACAGCATATTCCCCATAAGCACAGAAAAATATTTTCTCAAACGTTTGGTAAATAATGAGAATCAAATTTTAGAATAATGTACCACAATTTGGACAAAATTTATTTTAGGGAATGTTAGAGGGGGTCGTAAGTATAAAAACTGTGAAGGTAGAAACCAATTTTTATATTTAATTATACCTTAAGTTAATACTCATTTATCAAAAAAGTTCATCTGCTACTGGTAGTTTATCATTAAATCGAAAATTAATTGATATTAAGTTTTCAAATAGTGAGAATTGACGTTGAAGGTTTCATCTCGAATTCGTCTCAGGTTGATATCAAACAAAATGGCTTATTGGCCTTCACATTATTCCTTCATTCCATTTCATTTGGAGTCACTCAGCCAGTGCCTTCCACTAAAATTCGTAAGAAGAAACTAAGTTGCCAAATTATAGTAGGGATAAACACTGGTAAATATGTATCATTGATATACAATTCACATATCATGACTTCTAAATTTATGCGTAATACTACATTTACACTGCACCAAATTTGACCAAAAATAACAAATTTTTCGCTTTTTTCCAGACAAATCTTATTTTCCAAATTTGGAACTCCATCACATTTGACCTCATTTGCCGAACAATACAATCCAAAGCTTTTCAAAATAGCAACCCTGCGGATGTTACACATTTGGAATTGCCCAGCAAGAACCTTAAAGGGTAAATGACGTGTGATAACTTTTACACTATGCACAGCTGTAAATAACAATGTCAACTAGTTTTTTTAAGAAAATAGGCGAATTCTACCAGGAAAAGACAGAAGCCTTCTTGACTCTTCTTTTATTATTACTCTACAGGTGTTTAAACAGTCTAGAAATCCAGCGGAGAATCACTCTTGCCAACAAGTTCTACTTTGGACTGAGTAGGCAATTGAGAAGTAAAGTCCTCTCTCGAAGAACAAAGATCACGCTCTATAAGTCTTTCATCATACCTGTCCTGATGTATGGCTCAGACTCATGGACAATGTCAAGAGAAGATGAGATGGCCCTTGGAGTATTTGAGAGAAAAGTTCTGCGGAAGATTTATGGTCCTTCCCGTGATGCCAACGGCGAGTATCGAAGGATATTTAACGACGAGCTGTACGAGCTCTACGCAGATCTGACCATAGTCCAGCGAATTAAAGCCCACAGACTCCGCTGGCTGGGCCATGTTATGCGAATGGACAAAGAAGCTCCAGCACAGAAGGTTTTCCTATCGTCGCCTGAATTCGGCAGCAGAGGAAGGGGGAGGCCTCGACTGAGATGGAAACAACAGGTGGAGGATGACTTGAACTCCCTTGGGGTTTCCAATTGGCGTCAGTTATCGCTAAAAAGGAATGACTGGCGTGCTTTGATACGAAACGGCCAAAATCGCTTAGGCGGTTAAGCGCCAATAAATGATGATGAGGTGTTTAAACAATCACGGTAGTGCATTTTCTTTCGGTGGCTTTTTGCCCTGGTAGCAGATTCTTGCAGGGAAGGTGAAGCCAAATGCAAATTTGCCAGTGTAAACGGTGTCGAACTGGCTCATTTGAATTCGCCAAATTTGGTGCGGTGTAAATGTACTACTAAGTTGTTTGCTGATGTGTCCCCGCCACCATGGTGTATCAATACCAAGTGTAAACTCTTCTGCATAGACGTCAAAATTCCAAAATGAGTTTAACACCTGTTTGAGATTGTGGTTAATAACAAGTGTGATATCATAGACTGTACCAGAGGTACTTGCATACTTTTTTTTCTCCACCAGCATACATGTAAATTTTATACTGGTTATATACAATTTTGCCCTTACAATATCATTGGCCACCACTGTAAAGAAAATGACACTAAACATACCCCAAAAACATGCAGAGAGATTTTTCTTTAAACTCAGCTCATCATATCGGTGTCTGATAACTATTTATCGATATCCCTCTCAATACCCACGAAGCCAGGTCGGACTTCCGCTAAGGTCTTTTTCTTTCTTTTCCACGTTGGACAGCGAGCCATTCGCACGTATACCTAACCAAACAAAAAGTTTAACTTTAATTAAAGTAGTGTGTTATCTAAATTTAATAAATTATTATTATTATTGGACACTCGAGTGGAGTACCAATCTAACTTTCCTGTGCGAAGATAAGATATTGTTGTGCATTTTCCTGTGGGCGCTGTGGAAGATCGACCTTACCCCAACACTTCTATACGAGGACCCTGCCAAAAAAAAAAAAATCAAAAACCATCATCAGAATCCTTATTTCGCAAGGCGTACATTTATTATCAACTTGGAGGCCGGAACCTGGATTACGACAGTGATTGATGAGAATAAATAAACTCAGGATAAAATTGCTGTTTAAATAAGTAGAACAATCCCGAATGCTTAAAGCGAGCCTTCGATTAAATTCAGTTTGTGTGGTTATGGTTGCCTCGACCATGTACGGTCATGAAGAGATTGAGGATATTTCCAAACTTCGATCCACTTAAGCTGAGAGTAACAATCTCGTATAATATTGGGTGTTAAACCCGTTGTAGCTAAAGGCAACAAGCCACTTTGGCGATGATGTATCTTAGTTCTCTAACTTTTATTTTTGTGAAAAACATTAACTTGAATATCATTGAAATTGAAGTAGCCTCGTAGTCCATGTAGATTTCGATGAACTTCGAATCGAGTAAATAATTACATACATTTAAAATTTTGCCAAGAATTGAACAAAACCATAAACCTTCTTAGTATTAATACTAGATACAAGTTCTTTTGTTTATTCTTGCCTTAAATTACTTACCTGTTTCTTTGTTGGCTATACGTGGTTGGACCTTACCTTCCTGAGCAGATTAATATATGTACCTACGTAATTACAATTTTCATTCATAGCTTTGAGACAATCCTCTCAGTTTTGTTAAAGCGATACTTAGTTGGGTGAGCAAGCATCTCCTCACTTGGTCACTGTACAGCTTACGGGCACAGAATTGGGACCAGTTATGGTCAACCTCACTTGGCTCGGTGTTTAGATTTTTTTTTGGTTCATTCTGAGAGCAGATCATTTTCGCTTTAAGTTCAATTTATCGAAACATAAGCAAAATATAATTAAGGTTTCAGCGCGACATGGGAGCAGCTACTGGCAAACCTGGAAAGCTTTCTACGTTACGAGCACTGCATCGTCGGCATGTCAAGTAAGTGAATTTTCTTATGTTTCCATATTATCTACATATCGTTGAAGTTTAATATAAATACTCGCGCTTCTATGTCCATATATATACATATACATATATATATATATATATATATATGTATGTACGGATATACATACGTGCATAGGTACCTACGGGAAGATTTAATTTTTGTTTTTTTTCCTTTTTTTGGTCAATGAGGAGGTATATTTGTAATTGCTCTCCTTACATTCGTATTTTCAAACATACGAGTTCTTAGAGAAATAGTCGCATAATAATAATTATAAATACGTATGTACTACGTCCATTCATAAGTTGATTTGAATGGGGCACACTAGCCACCTGCGGAAGGTTAGATGTTCCAACTAGCGTAGAGAAAAATAAAATTATAATAAGAAGAAAAACATAAAATAACAAATAAGGCATCTTTAAATTGAATTTTGGAATTACTATATTAGATTAATTATTTTGAAACTGGCGATAAAGCATCTTAAATAAAAACAAAAATTTATTGTAGAACTATGTATTGATGCTGTGAAATAAATAGAAAATATGGATTTGTGATAACCTAATAAAGGGGTCTCGTTTCTGAAGGAAATGTGGGAGGTTAAATGGGGCTTTGTTTACGACAACTAATAAAGCCATGGTAAGGGTGGGCAAGGAGCAGCGCGTAAATAGAGATAGGCGCTGCTGTCTGGAATAGCCGTGAAAGCCCATGGTGTAAAGGTTTGTAATTCGGTTGTGGCTGTCGCAGCTTTCCCCTAGTGTGCAAAAGATTAATTGTATCTCGTTGGTATCGTAGGTTGTTGGAGTGTTGCTTGGTCTATAGCCGCGTTATTGAACCCCCCATTCTGACTGAAGCCCCGGTTTAACAAGCCAGTGCACACGCCGCGACGATAGACAGGCATTGCAAGTCTCTCCAGAAGTCATAACCGTCGGTCACATAACAGATAATGGCGCCCGAGCAGGGACCAAAAAAAGTTGTGGTTCCCTTTAAACTTCCCTCTTGGAAGATCCATAGTCCGTCCGAGTTTATTATATCATTAAGAGCAAATATAAAAAGCGGTTTGGAATCTTATGTTGGTAGCTATATGCTGACGACTTCTGCCATTCCGCTTACCAACATTTCTATTGTTTTTTTTGGTTACATGTATGCCAGACCACATGCTGGAAGGCTATTCTTGCTGGCTATATGCTAGAGGAATTGACCGCTGTTGAAAGGCTGTAACAACTACCAATATCAGTAGTTTTCTTTTTTTAATGACATTCTTTTTGTGTTCGTTTTTGGTTCACTAATCCGGAATTTTAGTTATAGTCTGGCTATATGTTGCTTAACTGACCGGTTGGTGTGCGATTATGAACAGTGAGAAGTTGTTAGATATTGTCTCGTTTCATTTTTAGAGCATTGTAGTTCTTAACATGCTTTGGAAGATTGCGGAACGTATAGCACGAGTTCGTCTATAACCGTCTTCCCCTTTTTCCTGCAAAGCCACAAGCAGCAGCAAGCTTTTAACCATGGATCATGGACTATACCAGTACAGTTTACCCCCACACGACCTGATAAACAGACCTTTTTTTTTGATGATTTTTCGAGTAATTTTGATTCAACATTTATCATCTTTCCAAAATAAATTTTTTTTATATATTTAATTTTTTTTTAACTTTTTTTTTATTAATTGTCAATATCCGGTTAGAAGGCCCGTGACATATACTCATCTAATAAACGCCTTATAGTGATAAAGTGTCAAGTGTGCCCATCCGGCACCTATAGTATTGGAAGGACTATAATAGAAGCTAGTTGAAGAGGGTACCCCCTTAGTTTATTTCTTCTTTTCCAACTGTATTTTTTTATGACACGTGGGAAGCACAGAAAGAAAAGGGCAATGGACGCGGAGCAACCTAGCGCATGTGCAATTTGCAAAGAGGACTTGTTAGAAAACGATGATACCCTAACAACAGCGTGTGCCCATCGCTTCCATAGAACATGCCTGCTGAATTGGTTAAAGAAAAACAGTACATGTCCCCAATGCCGCGCGAAATGCACCAACCGTGATTTTCCCCAAAGAACGGGTACTCGATCCAAAACTTCGGTTACGGCACCTTCCAGTGCCTTAACCGGCCACCTCAAAGAACTAGACGTTGAGGGCGCAGCCAGTCTCGAAGCTCAAAGAGCAGTAGGTCTACCTATTACTACCACACAAGAAGGCGGTACTAGGGATGAAGAAAGTAGGGTCCGCAACATTGTAGCTGCAGTAATATCGGCGAGACAAGCCTCAATTTTCGATAACCTAGAAACCCGTGTTTCTCAACTGTTAGACCAAAGAATTGAGGGTATAGTTGCTACTATAGTGGACCGATTGAATATACACCCTCCACAAACCCAGCCCCCACCACCTAACGTCAATACCCCTGACGCCTTCGTCCCCCACCCCAGTAATTTGCAAAACAGATCTACCCCCGTATGGCCTAGGGAAATACCAAATCTACCCCATAACTCTAATAATTTCCATCAACAAATCGACCAGTTCCGCTTCAGTGACATATCTAGCGTGCCTAACTCTGGAAGAGTTGCGCAGCTAATAGCGAATTGGGGCATTAAATTTGACGGATCCCCCAAACTCCCAGTCGATAGCTTCCTATACAGAATAGAATGCCAGGTGATTGATACGCTCGGCGGCAACTTTAACTTGCTTTGTGAGCACATTCAGAGCCTGTTCGCAAACGAAGCCAAGGACTGGTACTGGAGGAATCGTCGATCAGTTGAGCGCATCACTTGGCCCTCACTATGCGAAGCGTTGCGCACAAACTTCCAGCCACACCGAAGCGAATTCGAAATTAAAGAGCTTATTCGAAACCGAAAGCAGGGAGTAAATGAAAGTTTCGACGATTTCAGAAATGCAGTTCTGAAATTAGCTGAACCACTTCAGACTCGATTGCCAGAGACCGAACTTATCGAAATCTTGCAACATAATCTGAGACCGCGAGTTCGACAACAACTTTTGTATATGCCAATAAGTTCGTTAGCGGAGTTGCGTAGGTTATGCCTTAAGGGTGAAAGTTTAGCGAACGAGATTGCCAAAACCTCCAACCTACATCCGGTCACTAACCCAAAACAGAACCCACGTCGTTTTGTCAATGAATTACAGGACGAAGACAGCGCGTCACAAAACCTTGAGTGCGAAATTGACGCCCTTTCGAAAAGAACTTTCCCGGATAAACTGGTTTGTTGGAACTGTAGAGACGAGGGCCACAGATACATTGACTGTCTTAGAGACAGAACAGTGTTTTGCTATGGCTGCGGTGCACCCAACACATACCGGCCAAAATGTGCAAACTGTTTTCCGGGAAACTCGAAAGTGAGCGAGGCTTCGAAGTAGAACCCTCGCTACGACTTACCCAGCCAGAATTGACTGACGCTAATAGTTTCCTACCACCCCAAGCCGACGCTAATGGGTTGGTGCACAAAATTATACCATACCAAGTCCGTCTGGACAACTACAATAAAGTCAGGGAGCGCATCTTCGGCCCTGACCTCAATAAACCCCACCAGAGGAATCGTGCGTCGACAGGTGAAAAATGTCGTTTGTTCCATCCAGCAAAAATCATACGATCTGAGACCATATGCCAGGGTAGAGATTCTAAACTCCGTACATCTAGCACTTTTAGATAGCGGAGCTCAGGTTTCGTGCTTGGGGTCTTCTTTAGCAGAAGATGTATGCAAGGGTCGACAGTTGCGGAAACACTCGGTTTCTGTACACACGGCGGATGGAACTAACCAATTGGTCTATGGCACAGTTGTATTGAACGTCAAGTTTGAAGGACAGGATAAAGAAATATGTTTTTTTGTTATACCAAGTTTGTCACAGAACGTTATACTTGGAGTAGACTTCTGGATTAAATTCCAAATCGCACCCAATGTAGTGTCCGAAGTATCTCTTGATACAAAATATTGCGAAAATGCTCTTCTTCTAAGTGGTGAGCAACAGAGAAAACTACAGATTATCAAAAACAGATTCCCTAGTTTTGAAAGAGAGGGATTAGGTAAAACATCTCTGATGGAGTATGAGATTGAGCTCCAACCCAATGTTCGTCCGATCAAACAAAGATACTTTCCGATCTCTCCTGCAGTGGAAAAACTTGTCCACGCTGAGATTGATGAAATGTTGAAGCTAGGTGTAATCGAAGAATCTCCGAATTGTCCATGGTCCAGTCCGATTGTACTAGTGAAAAAGCCTAATAAAGTCCGTCTGTGTTTAGATTCGAGGAAAGTTAATAGCGTGACCATAAAAGACGCATATCCGCTCCCCCATATTGATGGCATTTTAAGTAGAATACCCAAAGCGAAATACATTAGTTCACTAGACTTACGTCGAGCCTTTTGGCAAATACCTCTCGCAGAAAAATCGCGTGATTACACCTGCTTCACTGTCCCAAATCGTCCGCTTTACAGGTATTGTGTAATGCCTTTCGGCTTATGCAACGCTCCTCAAGCGCTTTGCCGTTTGATGGACCGCGTCATCCCTCCCAAGTTAAAAAACCAAGTATTCGTATATTTAGACGACCTTCTAATTGTTTCCGAAGATTTCGAAACACACATGTCCGTTCTGTCCGAAGTTGCCAACCATTTGAGAAGAGCGGGTTTGACATTAAACATTGAAAAGAGTAAATTTTGCATTAAAGAGGTAAAATATTTGGGTTACATTGTGGGTGATGGAACTTTACGCGCTGACCCTGACAAGATCTCCGCGGTGACTAACTATCCAGTGCCTACCACCATAAAACAACTGAGACGGTTTTTAGGAATGGCCGGATGGTACAGGCGCTTTATTGACAACTTTGCGGCCCTAACGACTCCCTTGACCAATCTTTTGAAAAAGGGTAATTCCTTTTCTTGGACAGAAGGCGCCCAAGAAGCGTTTGAAAAATTGAAGCAAATGCTATGTTCTGCACCAGTCTTGGCGAGCCCGAACTATGAGAAACCTTTTACAATACAGTGTGATGCCAGTAAGTTGGGTGTTGGTGCTGTGTTGTTACAGAAAAATGACGAAGACCTGGAAGTTCCCATTGCTTACTTTTCGCAGAAACTGAATAAAGCGCAAAGTAACTACAGCGTTACAGAGTTGGAATGTCTAGCAGCGATGCTCAGTCTAAAAAAGTTTAGAGCCTACGTTGAGGGACAGGACTTCAAGATCATAACCGATCATGCCAGCTTACAATGGCTGATGCGGCAAACAGACTTGTCTACGAGACTAGCCCGTTGGGCACTAAAATTGCAGGGTTATCGTTTCCAAATTGAACATAGGAAAGGGTCGCTAAATGTTGTTCCTGATAGCCTGTCTCGGCAAAATTTTGATGAAATAAGCGAAGTAGAAATCCGTCCGTTATTTGATCCGAACTCATCGGAGTTTTCTTCCGAGGAATATAAAAAGCTTCTGAGTAATGTCCAAGATAATGCAGCTCGTTTCCCTGACCTCCAAGTAGTTGACAATCTTGTATACAAGCGCACCGAACACCCAGATGGGAATCCAGAACGCGAAGCTCATAACTTGAAGCTCTGGATTCCGAACACTCTTGTACAACAAACCATCGAAAACGCCCACTGCCCGCCTAATAAATGTCACGGAGGCATCGCCAAAACATTAGAGCGACTGCGCTTAATTCTTTATTGGCCAAATATGACTGTGGACGTAAAAGAGTATATTGGCCAATGCAATACCTGCCGCCAAGCCAAAGCACCTAATGTTGTCCTCCGTCCGCCCATGTTCTCTCAACATACTGTTGAACGTCCGTTCCAAAAGTTATATGTTGATTTTCTCGGCCCTTACCCGAGATCCAAGGATGGAAACATTGGCATTTTTATTGTGCTGGATCACCTGACTAAATTCCCCCTATTGAAGGCTATCAAAAATTTTAATACCCCACAGATATGCAGCTTCCTTAAAGAGCAAGTATTTTGTGTATTTGGAACTCCAGAAATCATAGTAAGCGATAACGGCAAGCAGTTCAAATCATCACAGTTCAATAGCTTACTGGTTGAGCGTGGCATACGGCATATGTATACCGCCCTGTACAGTCCACAGGCTAACGCCAGTGAGCGTGTCAACCGTTCCATTCTTGCCGGAATTAGATCGTACCTCAAAGAAGATCAGACTATGTGGGACAGAAACCTTCCAGAGATAACAGAAGCCCTAAGAAGCTCATTTCACCAGGCAATTGGATGCACACCCTACTATGCTCTGTTTGGTCAACAAATGCTAGCACATGGCAGTGAATATGGGTTAATACGAAAATTACAATCCCTAGACGAAAATCTCCTCAACAAGACCGACAGACTTAAACTTATACGGAAATCACTACAAGAAAATATTAAGAAGGCTTTCGAAGCCTCCTCCAAACGTTACAATTTGCGCAGCAGATTGAAAACCTTTAAAGTAGGAGACACCGTCTATCGTCGAAATTTTGCTTTAAGTGACGCTACAAGAAAGTTTTGCGCAAAATTAGCCCCGAAATTTCTGAAAGCTAAGGTGACCGCCGTGAAAGGAAGCTGTATGTATGAGCTGGAGGACCATGCTACCAAAAAACGTGCAGTATACCATGGCAAAGATATTATCGAAGGACATGATTAATTTCCACCCCGCATCAACACGCCAGGTGGGGGGATGTGTACCAGAGGTACTTGCATACTTTTTTTTCTCCACCAGCATACATGTAAATTTTATACTGGTTATATACAATTTTGCCCTTACAATATCAGAGGCCACCACTGTAAAGAAAATGACACTAAACATACCCCAAAAACATGCAGAGAGATTTTTCTTTAAACTCAGCTCATCATATCGGTGTCTGATAACTATTTATCGATATCCCTCTCAATACCCACGAAGCCAGGTCGGACTTCCGCTAAGGTCTTTTTCTTTCTTTTCCACGTTGGACAGCGAGCCATTCGCACGTATACCTAACCAAACAAAAAGTTTAACTTTAATTAAAGTAGTGTGTTATCTAAATTTAATAAATTATTATTATTATTGGACACTCGAGTGGAGTACCAATCTAACTTTCCTGTGCGAAGATAAGATATTGTTGTGCATTTTCCTGTGGGCGCTGTGGAAGATCGACCCAACCCCAACACTTCTATACGAGGACCCTGCCAAAAAAAAAAAATCAAAAACCATCATCAGAATCCTTATTTCGCAAGGCGTACATTTATTATCAACTTGGAGGCCGGAACCTGGATTACGACAGTGATTGATGAGAATAAATAAACTCAGGATAAAATTGCTGTTTAAATAAGTAGAACAATCCCGAATGCTTAAAGCGAGCCTTCGATTAAATTCAGTTTGTGTTGTTATGGTTGCCTCGACCATGTACGGTCATGAAGAGATTGAGGATATTTCCAAACTTCGATCCACTTAAGCTGAGAGTAACAATCTCGTATAATATTGGGTGTTAAACCCGTTGTAGCTAAAGGCAACAAGCCACTTTGGCGATGATGTATCTTAGTTCTCTAACTTTTATTTTTGTGAAAAACATTAACTTGAATATCATTGAAATTGAAGTAGCCTCGTAGTCCATGTAGATTTCGATGAACTTCGAATCGAGTAAATAATTACATACATTTAAAATTTTGCCAAGAATTGAACAAAACCATAAACCTTCTTAGTATTAATACTAGATACAAGTTCTTTTGTTTATTCTTGCCTTAAATTACTTACCTGTTTCTTTGTTGGCTATACGTGGTTGGACCTTACCTTCCTGAGCAGATTAATATATGTACCTACGTAATTACAATTTTCATTCATAGCTTTGAGACAATCCTCTCAGTTTTGTTAAAGCGATACTTAGTTGGGTGAGCAAGCATCTCCTCACTTGGTCACTGTACAGCTTACGGGCACAGAATTGGGACCAGTTATGGTCAACCTCACTTGGCTCGGTGTTTAGATTTTTTTTTTGGTTCATTCTGAGAGCAGATCATTTTCGCTTTAAGTTCAATTTATCGAAACATAAGCAAAATATAATTAAGGTTTCAGCGCGACATGGGAGCAGCTACTGGCAAACCTGGAAAGCTTTCTACGTTACGAGCACTGCATCGTCGGCATGTCAAGTAAGTGAATTTTCTTATGTTTCCATATTATCTACATATCGTTGAAGTTTAATATAAATACTCGCGCTTCTATGTCCATATATATACATATACATATATATATATATATATATATATGTATGTACGGATATACATACGTGCATAGGTACCTACGGGAAGATTTTTTTTTTGTTTTTTTTCCTTTTTTTGGTCAATGAGGAGGTATATTTGTAATTGCTCTCCTTACATTCGTATTTTCAAACATACGAGTTCTTAGAGAAATAGTCGCATAATAATAATTATAAATACGTATGTACTACGTCCATTCATAAGTTGATTTGAATGGGGCACACTAGCCACCTGCGGAAGGTTAGATGTTCCAACTAGCGTAGAGAAAAATAAAATTATAATAAGAAGAAAAACATAAAATAACAAATAAGGCATCTTTAAATTGAATTTTGGAATTACTATATTAGATTAATTATTTTGAAACTGGCGATAAAGCATCTTAAATAAAAACAAAAATTTATTGTAGAACTATGTATTGATGCTGTGAAATAAATAGAAAATATGGATTTGTGATAACCTAATAAAGGGGTCTCGTTTCTGAAGGAAATGTGGGAGGTTAAATGGGGCTTTGTTTACGACAACTAATAAAGCCATGGTAAGGGTGGGCAAGGAGCAGCGCGTAAATAGAGATAGGCGCTGCTGTCTGGAATAGCCGTGAAAGCCCATGGTGTAAAGGTTTGTAATTCGGTTGTGGCTGTCGCAGCTTTCCCCTAGTGTGCAAAAGATTAATTGTATCTCGTTGGTATCGTAGGTTGTTGGAGTGTTGCTTGGTCTATAGCCGCGTTATTGAACCCCCCATTCTGACTGAAGCCCCGGTTTAACAAGCCAGTGCACACGCCGCGACGATAGACAGGCATTGCAAGTCTCTCCAGAAGTCATAACCGTCGGTCACATAACAAGACATAGTCGTGAAAACTTCAAAGTGAGTTTAGTCACCTGTTTTTATTTCCTTTTTTGTCTCACTTCTTTTCATCTTCCCATCTCTTTCTACCATTAGGTAAAAGATAGGAGACCGCCATGTTGATATGTGCAGGATGTTAAACAACGCCATTTGCTTTTCTGTTATTCGGTGCTGGCGGCATTTTAATATGTGCAGGATGTAAACAAACCGACATTTTAATGTGTGTTGTCAAAAGAAGAGTTCACACTTGGTATTGATACACAATGCCCGCCACTGGAAACTAACGGATTTTTTTTTATTCGATTTCAAAGTTTTTTTTGGGTGAAAAAAAAAATTTACGGCGTCTTTTTAAAAAGCCAGAAATGAGCGTATTTGTATTAATTCGAAAAATTTGATTTAATTTTAAGACAATTTTCAGAAAATTGGAAACACCTGCTAACTAATTAAAAAGATATTCTAAAATTGCACGATCTAATAGTACATTTACACTGCACTCAATTTGGCAAATTTGGCGAAAAATTACAAATGACGCTTTTTTCCATACAAATCTCATTTTCCAAATTTGGAATTCCATCACATTTGACCTCATTTGTCGAACAATATAATCCTAAGTTCCTCAAAATAGCAGCCCTGCGGGTGTTCCACATTAAAGATTGTCCAGATAGAACCCTAATGAATAATTGACGTGTGAAAACTTGCACTATGCACAGCTGTAAAAAGCAATTTCAACTAGTTTTTTTTTAAGAAATGGGCTAATTCTGTCAGGAAAATACAGAAGCCTTCTTGACTCTTTTTTTATTATTACTCTACAGGTGTTTAAATCGCCATGGTAATGCATTTTCTTTCGGTGGCTTTTTGTCCTGGTAGAAGATTCTGGCAGGGAAGTGGTTCTGGCAGCCAGTGTAAACGGTGTCAAACTGGCTCATTTGAATTCTCCAAATATGGTGCGGTGTAAATGTACTATAAGTTAATTTAATTTGACCCCATAATTTACTGCTCCAACCCTTTCAGCTCACGTAATAAGGTTTGATTGTTACATGTCTGGCAGCACCTACCCCTGCAAAAATCGAGTGAGGGACATCAATACACCCAAACGATTTTTTTTAATGAAACATGAGCAAAGAGAATATATCAACAAGAGCCACCACTCGTTATGAAAGCAACGAACAAGATGGATGCCGTTTTCTTTCAGGGTTTCGGTAATTTCGATATAAATATGTTATTGTCTAATCAAAACAAAATGTGTAAAAGAAAATAGACGCGAAGTGAAATAACACAAGAGTCGAAACAAAAATTTACCAGCTGTCGAATTTACAAAACTGAGGATAACAAAATTACCGAAACCCTGAAAGAAAGCGGCATCCATCTTTTTCTTTGCATTTATAACGAGTGACGGCTCTTGTTGATATATTCTCTTTGACATGAGATAGTAATAGGCTTGCCATACGTCAGGCATTTGGCCTGATTGTCAGGCTTTACATGCTTTGTCAGGCAATCAGCGAAGCGAATTTTGTCCGGCATTTTTGAAAGTTTTTTTTGTGTACATTGACTATTTGTATAGATTTTATTCAGTTTTATTCGAAACCATGAACATTATGTAATTTTGTCGAGTGTAAACACACAGTATGTTTAATAGTACATTTGCACCGCACCAAATTTGGCCACTTTGGCGAAAAATTGTAAATTTGGCCCTCTTTTCATACAAATCTCATTTTCCAAATTTGGAATTCAGTTCCAGTTCCCCAAAATAGCAACCCTGCCTGCGTTCCACATTAAGAATTGCCCAGCAAGAACCTTAATGTGTAATTGACGTGTGATAACCTTTGCACTATACACAACTGTAAATAACAATTTCTACTAGTTTTTTTTTTTAAGAAAACGGGCCAATTCTACCAGGAAAAGATAAAAGCCTTCTTCTTTTCTTTTATTATTACTCTACAGGTGTTAAAATCATCACGGTAATGCATTTTTGTTCGGTGGCTTTTTGCTCTGGTGGAAGATTCTTGCAGGGAAGGTGAAGGCAAATGCAAATTTGCCAATGTAAACGGTGTCGAACTGGTTCATTTGAATTCGCCAAATTTGGTGCGGTGTAAATGTAGTACTAGTCAGGCATTGGGATGAAAAAATTATGGCAAGCCTAGATCAGGGTTGCCACTTTGAAAAAATTTTTCCTACCAAAAGCCAACTAAAAACCTACCAAAATGGCCGTCATCCTACCAACATTTTTTCACGGCATCAAAACTTTTCTCATGAGTTTTTGGTATTTGTATAGATACTAAGTCAACTCGAAAAACCAACACCGGCTTCGCGATCACCAGTTTTCCTGCGTAGAACACACTTTTGCACTTTTGGCAAGACCTTAAATTTGTCATTATAGCAACTACATGAAATTGACAGAAAATTTCCAACTAGGTAAGATTGTAAATATCTTGTAAACCACTGAAGATATTAGTTTTCGCTTGCGGATTCTTATTCCTGGGACAGAAACGGGTCTTTGGTACCTCTCCTGACATTTTCTGACGTGTTTTTCGAGTTGATGTAGGATCTATTTTCTTGTACCCAGGTCTCATATCCGGGTTTCATCAAATTATGTTAAAAAAAAGACTCCAAGACAATTGTTAATGCGACGGAGCGTTGCAGTATCTAAAAAAATCACTCTTGAATTCGCCCTTAATCAAGTACATACTCAGATTTTGAAAAAAAAAAAAAAAAAAAAAAAAAACTAACTATGCAATAACTTCCTAAGTAAACCCCGTCATTTCTGATACGAATTTCCAGATCAAAAGTGATCATACATACATATTTGCTATGAAAGCCACTTCTTCCAAACACAGAAGAATAAGACTTGACTTTGAATAATTTGACTTTGCAGAAAGACATTGAAGGTAAAAACCTACCAAAACTTAAATCGTCCAACCATCCTACCAACAGGAAAAAAAACCTACCAGTTTTGGTAGGAAAAGCCCACTTATCACATCCCTGCCCTAGATAGAAATAATAAAATATCAATCGCACACATTGCCGTGACCTTCATTTGAGGCTCAAGTGGATCAAGTTTGACACATGCAAACATCAAGTTTAATGAAGGAAACAGAAGAGTACAGCTATATTAGTTATTGAACCCAGAAATACGTAAGTGGGAAGGAGATGGAGTCCCCCAAGTTTTTCACATTGCCCTTAAAAACGTGATGGAGGATCGTTAACCTCAAGGTTGGTCCTCAAATCGATGCCTGAGTGGAAGCTCACCCTATCTCGGCAGTCAGTTCGAAAACGCCCTATTTCAATTTTTTCAAAAACATAGGGAACCCTACTAGACAGATGCCGGTTATTTGATAGGTTATGTAACCGACTTGCCTAAAAGACTTTTAGTTTTCTTAGTTATTTTCTGAAGGCGAGTGTGCAAAAAATAACCATGTCTTTGCTGTGCGTTTGGGTTTTGTGTGGCGCAACCGTGTTTTAGCTGTAATGTTTATGAATAACCCCAACGCAAGTTAGACCTAATGGTTATGAATAAAGCAAAAGCAGCTTTAAATGTTACGGTTATGCATGGCGCAAGTGTCAGGTATTGTAACTAAGATAAGACGATGGCTTACAATTTGACTTTTATTGCAGAATATAGTTAAAAAAAAAACACAATTTTTACATTTGCAATAATAAATTATCACAAATACATCACTAAATACTTAAAAAACTAATTGAATTCCATTATTATCCGGTTGGAAGGCCAATCTCCTCGTCCATCTGAAAGTATGTAATTTTGGGCACATGAACATATAAAAAAGACTGGAAATGTTTAATAACAATTTGTAGCACTATATACCTGCTTTATCTGTGCGATTTAGTAGTAATTTCACTACAAAGCTCCTTGTAAAATATTTTATAAAATTATTAACTGCGCACTTGCAATATTATCGCAATATCAAAGTAGAAGAAGAAAAGGGAAAAGCAACCGTTGGCAGATGGCTTTGAGTGTGTGTGTAAAAACACAATTTTTGCTTGTACGTATTAGTGAGTATTTATAACCATGGTTAGGACCATTGTGTATAACATAAAGTGTGAAATGTAGCTTTGGCGGAAATGTCAAAACACAATTCAACGTCAATCAAAACACACATCCATGTCAAAAATCTGGGTTGCTATTGTGGTTTCTGCAAACCAGGGTTTTGTGCAGGACCGTAAAACAATGAGATAGGGTTCTTGATTGCAAAAAAGTGTTGCTGTGTTGCACAACTTTTTCATTCCAATTTGTAGGGAAATTTTTAAGCGAATCTTTCAGCTCACACTTTTATTATATTTTGCAAAAAATACAAAACTTAAAACGATTAAATTTTATTTATTTTACAGGAAAAATTTTAATGTTGGAAATAAGAAACCAGAAAATGAGAACACATTTTTTTAGATAGATTGTTTTTCATTTATAAACCAAGTACCAACATTAAAGCTGTGGAATTTCGCCAGCATAATGCAATCGGCCTGTCGTGAAATGTTGTTAGCAGTTTTCATTTTTTTGTTGCCTTTTGCAGTACGTTTTTAAATCTTTACAAATTCTAAGAAGTAGCAAATGATTTCTGAAAAGAGTGCTACAATTTCAAAATGTAAAATAAACTATTTAAATTACAACTCTAAAGGCTGGTTTTCATTAGGTCAAAAGGTGACAAATTTGATCGACTTTATCGAGATTCGGTTGCTTATTTGGTAATTGTCTACTTTAGCTGTCAACTGCTAATAAATTAGCTAAAATTATGGCACGGGGCTCAAAAGGCGGAAATTTTCCTCAGGATCACGAATCCGGAAGCTCTTTTTTAATGTTTTGCTTCTCTGAGGAGATATTTGCAATCCAAGTTTTTATGTGGTTGTTGTATTTACATGAGACTGCGCCTAAAAACGTCCAAAAAGTGCGTAGCGTGGCACGGTTCAGGCAACACCCCGGGCTTGGGATGGCGTTGCCCAGGTTATCTTTGTATAAGCGCGGCCGAAGGCCGCCAGCTCAGAAAGATGTTCTGCACATAAATACCATGGATTCCGCCCCAATTCTCGGGGGTCACTCTGTATTGCGATTCGAAATTCAATGCGATTCGAAAGTGAAATGCGATGCGATAAGCAAATGGTACTCTGTATTGCTATAGCATTGCTAACAGTGCTGCGTTCTGCGGCCTTTGGTTATTTTCTTGCTTGGGTTGGCATCACTGTTGTAAAACTAACCGCAAGTTGACAATTTTCATTGCATACTTCAAGTGAAGGCTCTTGTCCTATGCTTTTACCCATACCAGTGATGCCACATTTTTTTCCTCCAAAATCCCTATAAATGAAGTAAAACTCTCTAGATTACCCTACGCGTTAAAAAAAAGATACCTACAAAAATCCCTACATTTTTTTCCTTGCGGAAATATTAAAAACCGCATAGCTATATATTGCAATTTTTTTATAGGACAATGCTTATACAGAAATGATCAAAAATAGGTATTTTTTCAGATACTTTTATTAGCTTCAAAAAACTTGAACGAGTTTTTATACATAAATGTATATTCGGGTGATTCAAATAAAAAACAAATGTTTTTTTTTTTTGTATAACCCCCCAAAAAGTTAGTAATTGATGAGAAAATAAGATTTGCAAAAGATCATTGCTGTAACTTAACCCTAAAGCCTCAATTACATAAAACTTTATATCAACTTTACCTCGGACTTTGACTTTGACAGATAAGTTCAATGTACGTGTTTCAACGAAACATGGCAAATAGAAAACCTCAAAGTTGAAGCAAGGTTGAAATTTGGCAAACTCTCAAATTTTGCTTGCTTTGCTAGCTTTGACAATCAGATGTTGTTGACTTTGCTTTAATTTAAGAATTAAAATTTGGAGAAAACAAATGTATAAAAGAGAAGCGTCAAAGCGTTCATTGTAGCATACCCCTGAAGTTGAGCGCAAAGTTTTGAGGTTGCAAATGTCAGGCGAGGTTACCAAAGCTTTATGTAATTGCCCCTTTAGGGGTGCCTATTTTTTTCGCCCTTTGTATGGGAAAAAGGCATTTTTAAAGTGAATTTTGTCATAATTTTAGAATTTTTTTCAAAAAAATCTTTACTTATTCTTAAAGTTGAAGCTTCTTAAACGTCAAACCGTGTGCGATTATCTTAATTATGTATTAAAATAATTAAAGCCATTTAAAAATTACTGGATTTTGTATGTGTGTGCAATAGTACAAAACTCACAGGACGCATATTGGCAACAAACGGTGCATTTTTACACCTTGAATGTTTTCCATGTAAAAAAACCCTACATTTCGTGAAATATGTAAAAGCCGACCTTTTACCCTACGCACACATTTTTTAGCCAAAAAGACCTACAAATAGGGATAAAACCCTACGTGTGGCAACACTGACCCATACCATTTATTTTAATTTGGCGCCTAACTGTATGCTATGCTGCAAACACGCAAAAGATATTTGTACCTATATATATACCTTTTATGTGTATTGAAATATGTGTGCATGCGTGTGCATATGCAAAATCACGTCTGTATAAACATAATTTTATTAGTTTAATTGAAGTTTTCTTACAAATTTTTGGTAATTATTTTGTAAATTTAAAAGTATAAAAAAATATTTTTTTTATTAATTTTGCGAAATAAGCGCCAAAATAAACATGTTTTTCGATAAGAAAGGTAAGTATACTAATAGCTCTACAATAATTTACAAGAATATGTTTAAAAATTTATATTTATTCAAAATTGTTTAGCGGTGCGATAGCGGTTCGACTGCGTTTTGTTGTAGGAAGACAAATCCGAATGTACAAAGCAATTGACATTTCACGTAGAGTGTACGCGATTCGAGAGGGAAAAAATGAATGCGAAAAGGGAAAAAACAAATCCGAAAATGTAAATTTCCGTTGCGATAGTTGAGTTACAGAAGGCGCATTCTTCTGGTAAAGAACCAGAGATAGATAAAAAATTGTACATGTAAATGCAACAACAACGACGAAAGCCAGATAAATCCACATAGAACTCTGGTTCACGCTGTGTTTAATTGGTTTTTTGGTGTCAACTTGGCAGCACTTGCACATGAAGTGTCAGAATTGACAGTTCACAGTATACATACAAAATTTGGCAGCCATATTTCAAAGTGATTTTCTCAATTAAGCAATAATAAATAATTGTTCTTCCATGGTTTTATTTAACTTTAAATTATTTTCAGTTATTTTCACGCTCTGTTAAATAAACTGCTGTGAAAAGTGACGTTTTCTGTCAGTGCTGCCAACTCACATTACCATGAACCGGACTGTTCCCGTGAGAATCGAGCGTGAGCCGGAGCGATAACTACCAGAAGAATGCGGCTAGAGTGTCGCTAAGGCAAATGCGAAAAAATTTTCTTTCGCATCGCAATACAGAGTGACCCCCCTGGTATCGAACCCGGGTCAATTTCGATTTTTTGACCATAACTTTTCACTGAAACCAAAAATTTAAAAATCGCTTCCGGATTCGTGATCCTGAGGCCAACCCCGTCTTTCGAGCCCCCTTCCATAATTTTAGCTAATATATTAGCAGTTGACAGCTAAAGTATACAATTACCGCTTATTTCGATAAAGTCGATAGAAATTATAAAAATTTTACCTAATGAAAGACAGACTTAAGAAGTTTTCAACCATTATTTTTCACCTTATTTTATAAATTTAGAGAACTATTACCCCTTTATCTACTACTATTTTTTTACGCAATCGAATGCAACTCGGCGCTAAATGATACTATTTTCCAAAAAAGCAACTCTGATAACCAGGTGTTAAACTCACTTTGAAAATTTGACGTCTATGCAGAAGATTCCACACTTGTACTGATACACAATGGTTAGGACCGTCTAGTAGGGTAACTATGCATGAAAGAACAGTTAGCCACACAGTATAGACAGTAGTTGCACTCACTAACACAAACGTACTTATATTCACCTCCATAGAGAACTTCGGGTTGCAGTCAACTATTTTCAGCCATTTCAGGGTGTTGTGTTGCAAATTTTATGAGGTAATAAATTACTTTCAAAGAGGAGAAATAGTCAAATTTAGGATTTTGCGTTTTAAGTAAAACTATATATGTATATATTAGGTTATATTTCTAAAAAAAGAAATTACTATTTTACAACTCAACCAAGAACCAATGCACAGCGTTTTTTCTCACGCATAGGAGTATTCAGTCGAAAACAAATACAGCTTTATTGCGTTGCGTGACATTTATAACTTTGACAAATACGCACAAAACCAAAAAATATACAAGGAAAAATCAGCTGATTATGTCATCGTACCCAAAAAGATAAAACTAGATCAAGTCTGCGTTAACGAGTGTTAAAACGCGGTTATAAGACAGGTTGCCTTTGTCTACGTGCATTTATGTCAGCTGTCAAAATTAAATGTCACAACGAGACGCTACAGTTGTTTCTGTTTTCAGAGTACTATGTATTCCAATGTTGTTACTCCTTGGAGTATCTATTTTCAGAGCGATCGTGTCGTGATTTTGGTCAATAAAGCATGAGCAATGATCGGCTTTCAATAAGCTGAAGGTGGTCCGCTGAGGTATTAGAAAGTATTTCAATTGAAGTACTCCAATATCACAAAATTGAAACACATGATCCAATGATTTTTGCAAAATTTTACGCAAAACAAATTTCGAAATTTGAGAATTTTTCGACAAAAAGCTTATCGTGCCAATCTAAATAAATTTCACTAGTGAACCTTTTTCATACATTTTCGCTCACAAATTATATGAGAGGGAGAAAATCCGCAAAGTAAGAAATTATTTAGAATCTGCCTGTATATTTTATTGTGGGTTAGAGTGTAAAATGTACTTTAAAAAACGTAAATGGTTGTTAATATTCGCAAAATTTGCTACGAAGAAGCCCATTGTATTCGAGAAACTGTAAAACGTATTCCAGAAAAATCAAATGTACTTCAGAAACATCTTCTGGATTGGAATTTGTTGTTTCTGAAGTAGAACTGATTATTTTGGAGTACATTTTTAAGCTTCTGAAGTCTAATTTACGGTCTCGAGTACAAATTACAGTTTATGAAGTACAATTTATAGTTTTTGAAGTACAGTTGATTATTCTAAAGCATATTTTACAGTTTTTAAGATACAATTGACTATTCTGAAAATAATTGTATGGGTCTTGGGCTACCATTCACTATTCTTAAATGCATTTAACCTTATCTAAAGTATTTTTACGGTTTTTGAAGTACGAGTGAAAAAGGTGTAGAAAAAATAGTTCTATTATAAATTTAGTTTTTTGATTATTATGTGTTATCCGTCATAATTTGTAGGATGTTCTTGAGCAAGCCCATTTAGTCTTGTATATTTATCTGTCTCTGTCCAACAATCTGAACGAAATAAACTAGGTACTAAATTTAGCGTCAGATAGACCCTTGGAAAGGGTATCAAAGGGTTGAGGCTAACTTAAGTACCTACTTTATATCGATTATGAACATGCCTAAATTGTTTTAACCGTTTTAAACTGAAAGGAAAACCAGTTTGCAGGTCAACGTGAAGTATTAGAGAAAAAATCACTATCTAACAAATACTTCAACAAAATGCAGCCCTGAGTGATTAAACACAACCCTATCACGCGTGGTGAAAATCAAATGGAAATAAAAAAAGTTGTGCAAATGATGAAAATTTATATTAATTTGTTTCATTTATAACAGATTTGATTTTAGCCTCCCCAAAAAGGAGCATAAACGCAGAGGGTATTAGTTTCCTTTAGGGGTCAACTGCTAATATATTAGCTAAAATTATGGGAGATAGCTCAAAAGACGGGTTTTGGACTCAGGATCACGAATCCGGAAGCGCTTTTTTTAATTTTTTGTTTTAGTGAAAAGTTATGGTCAAAAAACCGAAAAATGACCGGGTTCAATACCAAAAATGGGGCGCAATCCATGGTATTTATGTACGAAACACTTTTCTGAGTTGGCGGCCTTCGGCCGCGCTTATAAAAAATAACCCTGGGCTACGCCATCCCAAGTCCGGACGTGTGACATAACCGTGGCTACCGCCACGGCGGGACTTTTTTTGCACGTTTTTAGGGACAGTCTAATAAAATTACAACAACCACATGAAAACTTGAAACTTTGATTGCAAATATCTCTGCAGAGAAGCAAAATATTAAAAAAGCGCTTCCGGATTCGAGATCCTGAGGCCGAACGCCGTCTTTTGAGCTATATCACATAATTTTAGCTAATTTATTAGAAGTTGACCCCTAAAGGAAACTAATACCACGCAGAGTGCATAAGATTAATTCATTCATTCAAGATGCAACAAAAAAGGCCTTGGGTAGCAACTGCCGTATGGGCGACTGTTATGGTACCCCCTGGGACATTGTATAGATGGAATAAAAAGGCCTCCGGCGGCAGCCACGATTACGTGCAGCTTGCAATGCTCCATCGCAACTTGTAGTTCATGGTTTTTGTTCACAATAACAATAGTCCTCATTTGCCAGGTACTGGAAATACTTATCCGGTTAGTAATAAGTATTTCAACTTCTCCAGCTAATATTTAGACTGGACACTCCTAAAATAAAAACACATTAGTTTTTATATATAAGATGACTCATAGTTCATTAACACCGTACCTTGACATTAAAGCTACCAGATAATCGTATATTACTATTAAATAAATAGTATAAATAAATATAAAACTGCAAGCAAAATATTTTCTTTATTTTGTTTTGGAAAATTTCTAAGAATTTCAAATTCACCTCAATGTCCTCAACTAACAGGGGTGCTTTTTTGCGCAAAACTACTATAGAGATTATCACAAAGCACTCACTAAATTTCTTTTCACAACTATTTTTTTCTAAAAAAATTAACTAAAACTCATTAAAACACGCAAACGAACGCCTTGACGCTTCTCTTTTATACATTTGTTTTCGTTATTTATTTCCTTGCATTCATAGTGTTTTGGTTAATTTATTAATTTAATAGAGAAAAAATGAATTAATTATTATTTTCTCCAACTTTTTATTCTTTAATTAAAGCAAACTCATCACCATCTGATTGTTAAAACACGCGAAGCAAGCAAAATTTGAATAGTGAAATACATAAAGCTTTGTTAACCTCGCCTGACATTTGCTACCTCAAAACTTTGCGTCCAACTTCAGAGGTATGCTACAATGAACGCCTTGACGCTTCTCTTTTATACATTTGTTTTCGTTATTTATTTCTTTGCATTCGGAGTGTTTTGGTCAATTTCTTAATTTAATAGAGAATAAATGAATTAATTGTTATTTGCACAAACTTTTTATTCTTTAATTAAAGCGAAGTCATCAACATCTGATTGTCAAAGCGAGCAAAGCAAGCAAAATTTGAGAGTTTGCCAAATTTTAACTTTGCTTCAACTTTGAGGTCTCCAATTTGCCATGCTTCGTTTAAAAACGTATACTTAACTTTTCTGTCAAAGTCAGAGTTTGAGGTAAAGTCAAAATAAAGCTTTATGTAACTGACCCTTTAGCCACAGCTGTCAATACAACCATAAGCCGCATTCTTCTGGTAGTTATCGCTCCGGCTCACGCTCGATTATCACGGGAACAGTCCGGTTCATGGTAATGTGAGTTGGCAGCACTGACAGAAAACGTCGCTTTTCACAGCAAGAAGAAGAGAAACAAACAAACAGAGCGTGAAAATAACTGAAAATAATTTAAAGTTAAATAAAACCATGGAAGAACAATTATTTATTATTGCTTAATTGAGAAAATCACTTTGAAATATAGCTGCCAAATTTTGTATGTATACTGTGAACTGTCAATTCTGACACTTCATGTGCAAGTGCTGCCAAGTTGACACCAAAAAACCAATTAAACACAGCGTGAACCAGAGTTCTATGTGGATTTATCTGGCTTTCGTCGTTGTTGTTGCATTTACATGTAAAATTGTTTATCTATCTCTGGTTCATTACCAGAAGAATGCGCCTATACTTATTGAATCATGAGTAAAGCTAACTACATTGAGATCATTTTAATTCATTTATTTATACATAATAGGTTTATAGTTTCCTCTTTTAAAATGGTTTTAGTTGGCCTTTTTCATACGGCTAAAAGCGACTAATTTGGATTAAATTTTAATCCATATATAGCTATTAATAAAAGTATTAACACCTTTTATATACACTTTTCCGCATTTATTTTATACAAATATTAATATATACATTTGGTGAATGCTAATTAACAAATACATATATGTACCTACTCCAACAAAACCGATCATATGTATGTGCATGTCAAAAAAGCCTAGTATGTGTAATACTTCAAAATTAAATTTAAGGCGCTTAATGCTTGCTCTTGATGCTTGCTCAACTTCATAATCGCCTCCTCAAGGTTTCTCATGACACCATTGCCTTTGGTGGAAAAGTTGTGATGGTCCATCCATTGGTTTTGGATTAACAATACCGCATTCTTTGGCAATGCGTTGGCTTACCATCTTTTTAGAGATGCGGTACCGATCCAGCAACGTTTTGCTTAGTGCTGCATTTGATGAATTCTTAGGGAAAAGTGCCTCACGTACAAAGGTCAAATTACGGTTGCGGAGCTGGCCTTATATTAAAATTATTTGTTAAAAATATGTAAAATTCTTCTATGAAAAGTTCTTTGTATGAAAAGTTTTTGAAAGTTGAAAGCAATTTGAACTTCTCAAACAAAAACAAAGTATAAGCTGATTGCTTTCTGCATACTTTATGGCACGGAAAATTACATAATTTTTTTCTCAAATGGATGATTTCCCACATGACTTTAGGATCACCTAAAAAGCAATTTGTTGGTTTCTGCATGACTTAAGGCCTAACTAAGAATCAATTGATTGCTTTCTGCATGACTTTGTAGTTAGCTGAAGGAGAGCCTTAAAAATTGTTTGTTCTCAACTGGTTATTTCTGCATGACTTTGTGGTTAACTAGAAGTCAGGTTAGGAAAATTGGTATTTGTTTTCTTTAGGGGTCAACGGCTAATAAATTAGCTAAAATTATGGGAGATAGATAAAAAGACGGGGTTTGGCCTCAGGATTACGAATCTCGGAGCGCTTTTTTAATATTTTGCTTCTCCGAAGATATTTGCAATCAAATTGCAAGTTTTCATGTGGTTGTTGTAATTTTATTAGGCTGTACCTAAAAACGTGCGTTCAGGCAACCACCCGGACTTGGGATGGCGTAGCCCAGGGCTATTTTTTATAAGCCAAAGGTGTTTCGCACATAAAACTTTGGTATCAGAGGGTCTTTTTCGGTTTTTTGACCAAACTTTTCACTAAAAAACGAAAAATTAAAGGTACCATTTTAGAAGACGGTTCAATGGTTAAAGGTGGTCCAAAATTAGCGATGTTGGTATCAAAAGACGCGTCTTGACTCCAGGATCAATAATCCGAAAGCGGAAATTAAAAATTTTATATCTGTGAAAAGTTATTGGCAAAAAACAAAAAAATTACCAAAAATCGGTCCAAAACCGGGGGTGTAATCCATACTTTTTATGTGCAGAACACCGTTCCGAGTTGGCGGCCTTCGGCCGCGCTTATAAAAATTAACCCTGGGTTGCGCCATCCCAAGTCCCAAGTAATTTCAGGGGCATTACACAACCACATGAAAACTTGCAACTTTGAATGCAAATATCTTTTCACAGAAACACAATTTTTATTTTCCGCTTACGGATTATTGATCCTGGAGTCAAGACGCGTCTTTTGATACCAACATGTTTTTGTTTTTAACAGCAAAATACTCCCCGAAGGTTTTGGGGAGTGATGCCGAAGTTGACAGTCCTTGGCCGGATATGACCCCGGTACGCTGCGGTACTGCCCGACTGTCGTGGTAGCGATTTGGTATGACCAGTGGAACCCTCTAGGTCATGTCGTCCCTCCATCCGTGAGAAAGGAGGAGATGGGTAATGAGAGGTGAGAGGCATCATATCCGTACATCATATTAGTCGCCTCTTACGACCGGTATGCCTACCTCGGGCATATTCTAAACCCCTAACCAGCAGAGGGTAATTTTGGACCACCCTTAACCATTGAACCTTCTTCTAAAATGGTACCAAATTAAAAAAGCGCTTTCTGATTCGTGTTAGGCCAAAACCCGTCTTTTGAACTATCTCTCATAATGGTATTTGTTTCCTTTAGGGGTCAACTGCTAATAAATTAGCTAAAATTATGTGATATAGCTCAAAAGACGGGGTTCGGCCTCAGGATAACGAAGCGCTTTTTTAATATTTTGCTTCACTGAAGAGATATTTGCAATCAAAGTTTCAAGTTTTCATGTGGTTGTAATTTTATTTGGCTGTCCCTAAAAACATGCAAAAAAAGTAGCGCCGTGGCGGTAGCCACGGTTATGTCACACGTCCGGACTTGGGATGGCGTAGACCAGGGTTATTTTTTAGGAAGTGTCTATTTGCACATGACCGTATAAATACGGGCACCCGTAAAAGTACGGGTCCGTATTTATACGGTCAAAACCGTAGTTTATACGGTCGGAAAATGCCCGTACTTTTACGGATGGCAAATTCCCGTACTTTTACGGGTCCGTGACGGATCGGAAAATTCCCGTACTTTTACGGGTCTAAAAATGCCCGTACTTTTACGGATTTTAAAATTTTAAGGGTCACAAAATGCCCGTACTTTTACGGATTTTAAAGTTTTAAGGGTCAGGAAATGCCCGTACTTTTACGGATTTTAAAATTTTAAGGGTCAGAAAATGGCCGTACTTTTACGGATTTTAAAGTTTTAAGGGTCATAAAATGCCCGTACTTTTACGGATTTTAAAATTTAAAGGGTCACAAAATGCCCGTACTTTTACGGATTTTAAAATTTTAAGGGTCAGAAAATGCCCGTACTTTTACGGATTTTAAAATTTTAAGGGTCATAAAATGCCCGTACTTTTACGGATTTTAAAATTTTAAGGGTCATAAAATGCCCGTACTTTTACGGATTTTAAAATTTTAAGGGTCACAAAATGCCCGTACTTTTACGGATTTTAAAATTTTAAGGGTCATAAAATGCCCGTACTTTTATGGATTTTAAAATTTTAAGGGTCAGAAAATTCCCGTACTTTTACGGATTTTAAAATTTTAAGGGTCAGAAAATGCCCGTACTTTTACGGATTTTAAAATTTTAAGGGTCATAAAATGCCCGTACTTTTGCGGATTTTAAAATTTTAAGGGTCGCAAAATGCCCGTACTTTTACGGATTTTAAAATTTTAAGGGTCAGAAAATGCCCGTACTTTTACGGATTTTAAAATTTTAAGGGTCATAAAATGCCCGTAATTTTACGGATTTTTTAATTTTAAGGGTCATAAAATGCCCGACTTTTACGGATTTTAAAATTTTAAGGGTCACAAAATGCCCGTACTTTTACGGATTTTAAAATTTTAAGGGTCAGAAAATGCCCGTACTTTTACGGATTTTTAAATTTTAAGGGTCAGAAAATGCCCGTACTTTTACGGATTTTAAAATTTTAAGGGTCATAAAATGCCCGTACTTTTACGGATTTTAAAATTTTAGGGGCACACAATGCCCGTACTTTTACGGATTTTTTAATTTTAAGGGTCATAAAATGCCCGTACTTTTACGGATTTTAAAATTTTAAGGGTCACAAAATGCCCGTACTTTTACGGATTTTAAAATTTTAAGGGTCACAAAATGCCCGTACTTTTACGGTTTTTTAAATTTTAGGGGTCACAAAATGCCCGTACTTTTACGGATTTTAAAATTTTAAGGGTCACAAAATGCCCGTACTTTTACGGGTTTAAAAATTTTAGGGGTCACAAAATGCCCGTACTTTTACTTTTTTTTTTCTGACCCTTAAAATTTTAAAATCCGTAAAAGTACGGGCATTTTGTGACACTTAAAATTTTAAAATCCGTAAAAGTACGGGCATTTTATGACCCTTAAAATTTTAAAATCCGTAAAAGTACGGGCATTTTATGACCCTTAAAATTAAAAAATCCGTAAAAGTACGGGCATTTTGTGACCCTTAAAATTTTAAAATCCGTAAAAGTACGGGCATTTTATGACCCTTAAAATTGTAAAATCCGTAAAAGTACGGGCATTTTCTGACCCTTAAAATTTAAAAATCCGTAAAAGTACGGGCATTTTCTGACCCTTAAAATTTTAAAATCCGTAAAAGTACGGGCATTTTGTGACACATAAAATTTTAAAATCCGTAAAAGTACGGGCATTTTCTGACCATTAAAAGTACGAAAATTTTAAAATCCGTAAAAGTACGGGCATTTTGTGACCCTTAAAATTTTAAAATCCGTAAAAGTACGGGCATTTGGTGACCCTTAAAATCCGTAAAAGTACGGGCATTTTTAGACCCGTAAAAGTACGGGAATTTTCCGATCCGTCACGGACCCGTAAAAGTACGGGAATTTTCCAGCCGTAAAAGTACGGGCATTTTCCGACCGTATAAACTACGGTTTTCACCGTATAAATACGGAACCGTACTTTTACGGGTGCCCGTATTTATACGGACCCGTGACGGTCATGTGCAAATAGCCACAGCCTATTTTCTATATGCACGGCCGAAGGCCGCCAACTCACAAGGGTGTTTCGCACATAAATACCATGGATTCCGCCTCAATTTTGGTATCGCACCCGGTCATTTTTCGGGTTTTTGACCATAACTTTTCACTAAAACAAAAAATTAAAAATGCGCTTCCGGATTCGTGATCCTGAGGCCAAACCCCGTCTTTTGAGCTATCTCCCATAATTTTAGCTAAGTTATTAGCAGTTGGCGCCTAAAGGAAACAAATACACAAAAGTCCCGACTGGGTTCAATCAGCAGACACTCACACATCTACGGGTAGCGACCACGAAGTACCCGAATGTGATCAAAATTTGATGGTTACCCAGAGCTTTTTTAAGTTCCGGCTTGTTGTTTTGTGCTCTGTGGGACTCCCTCTCCCGCCCCCCTCAAAAAAATAAAAATTTTGGGCAAGGAAGGTTATACTAAACAATCCCGAATTTGCCGGTAATTTTTTCTTTATGGCTATTACAGAATAAGTGTATTATTTTATTGTTGGAAGCTAATCAAAGGAAACTGCCTTACTTTTGCAACTTTCATGGATATTATGACCATAAACTTACTTATAAATATAACATTTAATATCAACTGCGAGTTCTCTGCGTTATGTTAATATAGAACAAGAGTCATTTTTAACACAAAATTGATATTTATTAAAATAGAGAAACGATTGATGATAAAATCGGTCATTAGTGTCAATCGATTGTTAAGAATTGTAAGAGTGATGTCACACGTTACAGCCATATGGAACACCTCTACATCGTGATCAGTGTTGCCGTTAGGGACCCTAAGGGTCAATTTTACCCTTTTTTAAAGCCAGGACCCCGGACCCTACTTTTTCAAGAAAGTACCATTTTTGACCCTTTTTTAAAATTCGAGACCCTTTTTGACCCTTTTTCACTTTCAAACTGCAATGAAATGCATTTTTGTCGTTTATGTCGGGAACTCTTGCCGATTTCTAAATGTCTTGCCTAACTGAAGTCTTACTACTCGCAAGGCTGTCTCATGTGGCAACTCCGTCATATGTAATTATGAATAGATTAGGGTGATTCAATAAAAAGTTTTAGTTTTTTTGGGTCTTACCCCTTCAAAGTTAGTAAATGATTAGAAAAGAAGCCTGCAACTTACCCCTTACCTACTTAAAATAGCCTTTAACCGCCTATGCAATTTTGGCTGTCCCTTAGGGTCGCTTTTTCGCTCTTTCCCATAATTTTTTTACGGGAAATAATGGAATTCGTTTAAAAGTGAGTTTTTTTTATAGTTTTTAAAACCCTTTGCAAAAACAAATCCTTAAAGTGGAGGTTTTTAAATTTAAAAAACTTTTTACATTATGCGATTATCATTACTATTAAACTAACTACAACCATTTAAAAATGTTTATATTTTGTATGTGTTTCTTGCAATAGTACAAAACTCAGTCATTCAACATCAAAAAAACGGAAAATGCTTAAGTAAATGTGTTCCTTGCTAAAAAAAAAGGGGGACCCTTTTTTTCTGCTGGAACTCTCTTTTGGGACCCTTTTTGAAATTATAGGGGCAACACTGATCGTGATTCATATCGAGGGGATGATGGATCGCAGTTGAAGCTACACCTTCCATATGGATGTAAGTAATTTTTATGCTTTTTGGCTTACCCTGCAAAAATCGTTGGATTATGTTTTCTATTTTCTGATATTGGAGTACTCTAATCGTAGTCATCTGTATACATAATCAGACCACCTTCAGCTTTTTGAAAGCCGGTCATTGCTCCTGCCTTATCGACGAAAATCATGGCACTATCGCTCTGACAATATATACTCCAAGGAGTAACCACATTGGAGTACATTGCAAAGTACTCCATGGAGTAGCAGAAACAAAGCGAAGGTTGGAGTAGGGCATTGTGTATCAATACCAAGTGTAAACTCTTCTTCATAGACGTCAAAATTCCAAAATGAGTTTAATACCTGTTTGAGATTGTGGTTAATAACAAGTGTGATATCATAGATATAGTCGTGAAAACTTCAAACTGAGTTTAGTCACCTGTTTTTAATTTCCTACTTTGTCTCACTTCTTTCCATCTTCCCATCTCTTTCTACCATTAGGTAAAAGATAGAAGACCGCCATGTTGATGTGTGCAGGATGTTAAACAACGCCATTGCTTTTCTGTTATTCGGTGCTGGCGACATTTTAATATGTGCAGGATGTAAACAAACCGACATTTTAATGTGTGTTGTCAAAAGAAGAGTTCACACTTGGTATTGATACACAATGGAGTAGGTGGTCCAGTCCTAGGATATCGCAATGTGTATTGTAGCACAATTTATATATGAAAAAGGATTACATTTGGAGTACTTTGATGCTCCAATTGGAGTACTCTTTTGATAGAAGTACTCTCGATTTTTGCAGGGTTGAATAAATGAAACCAAAAAAATTAAAACAGGCATATTACTATATTTTTTATTAAATAACGTTAAATCAAAGCTGCTTAAAGAAAAAATATAGATGAATCACGGATGGATCACAATTTGGGCTAAACGTTCAATAGGGATTGATTCATCCATGGATGTAAAGTTCTGTTTACATTGCTCGATTTATCGTTCAATTTCAAATTGACTCGTGTCAACGGGTGTTGCAAAAGAGCACGCAACAAAGTTGGTAGCCAGCCGACTTTTGATCAATTCATCATTCAACTTTTGCGCTTGTTTGCGAACTGACATTTGTAAATTTTTGTCAAATTTTGTTGACAATTTTTGTATTAAATTAAATAAATATAAATGAAATTATTTCTTTTGTTGACATTGAGTTCGCCTAGGCGACTTTTTACACATTGAACACCAACATCCAGAGCAAAACGTGTTCGTTTATACCATCTTACCATAGGAATCCGTAAGGTGCTCCGTTAGGACTCTCAGGGCGGTGCGCTCACCCCCCTAAGGTGTTCCCTTAATACACACTCCGTTGTTGGATTCGGGAAAGACTCAGTACTTACTCATCGCTCCCATTAGCACTCCTTCTAAAGAGCTGTTCGCTCCTTTTGGAAGAATTGCAATGCCTAGAAAAGGTCCAATAATTGTCTATTTGCTGGACAAGGTCCTGTTTCCGTTACTGTTGGTATTGTAAAGAAACCTAGCAGTTTCAATAGGTTTGTACCATCGTGAAATTAGCTTAAGGGCTGTTTACATTGTTCAATTTTGGAATCAATTTTCGTTGCATATATAGTTGATTCCAAATTAAATTGAGTACCCGTTTACAATAATCAATTTTTTTGAAAACTATTTGACGATTGTTTATGTCATTGAAAAAAATAAAAATAAAATAGAAAAAAACTATTTTCGTTTCATTTTTTTTTTTTCAATGCACGACTTTCTGAACACCGCACCCAGAACTGCAACGGGGTAATAGGCAGGCACTCAATAACATCCAAATAGAGATGGTGGTCACCATTATTAGCTCCCGCCCGACGAATGCCGTCCTGCAACAGTAAGCCCACCGGTTGTTGCGTAGGAACACCATCTCCCGAGAGTGTCCAGACATACTCGCTTAACTCTGATTTGGGTAAGGTAACAAGTGAAGCGTTCACCCCTCACTTATCCCGAACGAACTCCGAAGTGCAAATTGTTTGCCTGGCATGTGGTTTTTTCACGACACTAACCTTTGATTCACCTGCTCCTCTGAGCATACTCTTCTGACACCAATCTCAGTTTGGTCAAACCATCACAAAGCTTATGATTTCCTTCCAATTCCGTTAGAAGAGATTGACGACAATTTAGACCAATAGGCGTTACGCCTGGGCAGGGATATGTTTTGTTACAACAAGAACAACGAAAATAGAGACCTAGTAAAGCGGATAAAAAATTATCGGTCATCCTGACTAGGCAATGCTTTACAACTCCAAGGCAACAAAATACGAAGCGTTTTCAAAAGGAAGGAAGGAATGATAATGGGAGCATCTTCGGATTTAATTTTAAAGGGGAGTCCGCACGGAGTCCTTCCGCACTAAAACGAAACACTTTTTCCATTATCTGGGTATCTGCGGGAGTTTTTTTAAACGCCATAAACGCATCCTCAAGGAGTCCTATAAAAACACTTTTCTGCATACATTTTGAAAAGGCATTTCCCCGTCGGATACGCTACGCCGGGAGTCCTAACGGAGCACCTTACGGACTCGTTTAGTCAGATGGGACGGAATGCATAGAAAAAGAAACGCCAATTAAAAGAGAAACAATTTATTTAAAATTTTTTATTTACAAATTTTTTTATAAAAATCTGACAAATATTGACATCCCCCAATTCGTAAACAAACCCAGGGTTGTACAGAAGTTGAATGATAAGTTGAACAAAAGTCGGCTGGCTACCAGCTTTGTTGTTTGCAAGACTCGTTGACACGAGTCAATTTTCAGAATCAACATGAAATTGAACGAAAAATCGAGCTCCTATGTAGAAGGTTTCACTGGTGATAAATCGCTACGACGGTCGGAACGTACAGCAAGGGAGTACCGGAGCCTAGCGGATTAAGTTCCGGCCAAGGACTGTTAATTCGGCAACACTTCCCAAAATATTGGGTAGTGTTTTGTCGTTACAATAACAACATCAGGGTTTTTGCGGCTTTGTATGCATGGTGCCGAGGATTAAAGCTCGATCGACGTAGACTCCTAACTCCCTGTTTGCTTTCGGTAGTGAATAGGGTGGGGATGATTTTGCCGGTTATATTGTCACACTCCTTGCGGCTAAAAAATCGGAAATCTCCCTACTCCTTACTGTTTAACTATTTATTCTGTGTGAAAAAAAATTTAAAAATTTCTTCTACAATTTTTATTTAATTTTCTTTAAATTGATTAATGTAAATTAATGTTCATGCGATGAAAATTGATTCCAGAATTGAACAATGTAAACAGGCCTTAACATCCAGATTTCGGTATTTTTTGAACTGTTATTTGTATGATTTACACAAAAAAATTATATATTCAGGCCGATTCTAAAAAAAATGTCATTTTCACTTTGCGGAAACGGTTTGCACCGATTCACTAGTGAAAATTTGTTTAGAATTGGCATGATTATTATATAGGGGTGAAACGTAGCGTTACAATTGTACGACCACCACTGTCAACCAACTAAATAATGCCTAAAAGCATGCCATAAAAGCTCGCCACTTTAATCAGCTGATCGATAGCAACAATGCATTGCAATGACGTCAGTGTTGCCAGAATTTTTTTGGCAAACCGGTTACATTGACGAAAAAAATCGGCTAATTATATTTTTTTATTAAAATCATGTCGTTCAGAAAGCGGTAAAAGATGATAGTCCTACTTTCACTTAGGTAAACCGACTTTTTCATACTTTTCAATGGCTAACAGCCTCTTTCTCTTTGGCGAACGATAGGCTAAACGAACGATAGCTGCCCTGCCGATATCGTCAGCTATTGGTATTCTGAATGTTACGTTGCCGATTATCGGCTAGCCTTACGTTGATCGCCAACAAAACGAAATGAAATGTCAAATTTGCAACCAGGGTTGCCAGATTTTTAAAACAAAAAGCCCATTTTAGAAAAAAAGACTCAAAACGCCCGAAATTCCCAATTTCAATAAAACAAGAATTATCCACAACGAAAACTTCACTTTATTTCAGATACTTTATTCCATTTTTTTATTTGATCTATTTTTGTTTAGTTTTATTTCTTTTAATTTTTTTAATTTAAAATAATTTTTTATTTTGTTCAAATTTATTTTATTTTTATTTTCTTTACATTAGTTTATTTTAATTTAATTTGATGTACTATATTATTTTAAAATATATTTCTTTGTTTAATTCGTTTTTTTATACTATTTTATTTTCTTTTTATTTTAATTTGTTTTATTGTATTTGAAGCTATTTTTTTTAATGCTATTCGAAGTTCCTTTCTTTTTGTTGTTAATTTTTATTTGATTTCATTTTAAATTAATTTATTTGGTTTTTTTTTTCATTTCACTTTGTTTTATATTACATATTTGGTTTTAATTTACTTTTTTTTTCTTTTACCTTTTTTTTTTATTTTTTATATTTTTTAACTTTGTTTTTTTGTAATTACATTTTTATATTATTTTATAATTTATTTTATTTTATTACTAGCTGACCCGGTAGAGATCGATCTCGTACAGCCCCTCACCAAATTTCAGTGGTCTAACCCGAATACTTCCAGAGATACGGACAATGAAAAATTCCATTTGCATGGGAGGTGCCACGCCCCCTATATATATCAAAATATGGAAGATATCCAGTGCGTGTGTAATATTTGGTAACGATCGGCTCATTCGTTTAGAAGCCAAGTTCGTCTATGAGTATATATAGATACATAATTTTAATTTTATATTTATATATATATATTTTGTTTTATTTTTTTTTTTCATTTCATTTTATTTGGTTTCAGTAAATTATGCGGCTACTGTTTTTTGACATCTTTCTATAAAAAAGAATTAAAAAAAAAAAATAGTGAATTTGTTATCTAAACTCACTTTTTTGCTTACAGAGCCCCTTTTATATCAATAACGAATGCAATTAACCTATTGTTTGCTTTTGACACTTCGTTTTCGCCTCAACAGCCGATAATTGTCAAAGAGAATACCGATTAACCCACATCGTTACGTAAGAGTCAGCTGTTATCGGGTTGGCTATCGTGTTGGCCATCGTTCGCAACACACTGACGATGATTGTTTTGGGGACCATATCGTCAAAGAGAATGAGGCTGTAAATAAAATCTGCTAAGTCCAAAAATATAAAGAAAGTTGATTACTCTATAGATTGGAACACAAAATAAAAAAATGGATCTAAACCTTGAGCTCTCCTTCAGACTACCTGTACAGGAATTCAGTAACTTTAAACAATACTACGGAACGGGTTGTTAGCTTAACAATTTTGTTGTTTGCACTATGGATTTAGTGATTCACCAAATTGTAGTTAACAACCCTAAACAGCTGACTTCCACTGTCTATTCAAATTGATGAAAAGTGGCACCACTGTGTAGCCAAACGTCAAAAATAAGAAAAACGCAAAGAGGAATGCACAAAAAAAGACAAAAAATTAGCGGGAAAAGTGGAAAATTTTTATTCAGGTAAGAAAAATAGGAATTTATAGTGTTATTCATAATAATAAGTATATTTTTTCATATTTGCAGAATGGCACCAACAGCAACAACACAAAAGGGTAAAAGGAGCAGGGCCTCCAACGACCTGCTAGGAAATGTGCCGCAGGAGGAGGTATGTTTTTAAAAACTTTTAGTATATGAGGACTGGACAAGCAAAAGGCCATATTTTCACTTTCAATCAAAAAAGGGAAGATGAGAAAACGGCCCCCAATTAATACTTTTTGAGATATTAAGCTTTCAAAATTAAGTATATATGTATATTTTTCCTTTTCCGATAACCCGTTTTCAAGTTTTAGCGTTGCGATTAAACACGAAATCATTTTTATATACAAAATAATAAGGTTACTTTTTATTTCAATTAGGAACTTCAGATGGAGGATGACGTAGCAGTGCGCGACACTCCTGCGGCATGGCACACCCCTGTACATCGCGATACCCCTGTGCCGTCCGACACCCCTGTGGCATGCGAGGCGACATGGGACACCACGCAGAAGTTTGCGGAGGAAGAGAGAAGCGAACACAGGCTGATGCAATGGAGGTAAAAATATTTCGCTGAAATATATACTAATTTCTAATATAACATTATTCTTCCTTAGATGATCACTGAAAGCTTCGCTAAACAGGTAGAGGTCCATTCTGCCTTAGTTAAGGTGCAAGCTGCGCTGGTGGATGGCCTCGATCGATATGGCGATCGGATTCAAGCCAATGCAGATGCCATAAATAATTTGGCCAGGGCCCTCGCGCCACAATAAATGATTCTTTTTTTTTTTTATGAAGACTGTTTATATTTTATATAAATACCATTTTTTTAAATTATCTTAGACTAGTTAAAATATTTATAGTGATGTGCGATGAAGTAAAACCACAATGGAAAGTGGATTTATTCGTGAAACATAAGACGTGAACAAAAGAGCGAAATCGTTAACAGAAACGAAGTAAATTAAAGTTAAAAAGTTCGTGGAAAATTCAGGAAAATTCGCCAAATTTTCAGAAAAATTAGAAACTTTTCGCATAGTTTTTAGATTTTTTTCTACAAACTATGCAAAGTGTTTAAAATTCCCTGAACATTAGGCGAACTTTCCTGAATTTTCCAAGAACTTTTTAACATTACTTTACTTCGTTTCTGTTCACGATTTCGCTCTATTTTAAAAGAAAATAACTAAAAAAAAAATTAATAAATATTTTTACGAATAAATCCACTTTCCATTAATACTTACTTATCCCTCGATTCTGTGCTCTTGATAAGTTGTCAATCTTGTTAAATAATCAAGAAAAAAAATATTTGCATCAATTGTTTTGAATTCTACGTCAAAAATAAAATGATCTAAATTTGATTTTGATAAATCAAAATTTTATTTAGACGCAAAATTCAAAAACACTTGATACATATATCTTTTTTTTTATTATTTAATGAGATTAACAATTTATCATGAAGACAGAATCGGGCGGTTATACTACCTAATACTTATACTAATTACTACTTATATAATATATCGACCTATCCTAATAGAAAAGACGTATCTCAAAATAAATGTATAAAAGACGTATTTCGTCGATTTTTTTATAAAGGCCGTATTTCAAATTTTTTTTTATAAAAGACGTATCTCGGCGATGTTATTAATAAGGTCGTATCTCAGAAACTCGCTTAAAAGGGTTGTAACTAGAAAAATTAGATTTTTACAGGAGCGATTTGAACATTAAATCCCTTTCCACAATTCGTTAAGGACTTGAATCTCAAAACTTGATTAATTTTCCTAAAAATAATGTGCTAAAGAGTTAATTTTACTTCTACATATATAAAAATAAAGGTTTTAATCAATGCCTATTACCGTTGTTTAACAGATGTGGCCTGAACGGTTGGAGATTTTGACCAAAATTTGGATCAGGGTGACCCAGAATGTCTATAGGATATGGCTATCAAGTGAAAGAACGAGAGCTTCCACAAGGAGCGGTTTTCAGGTTTATTTGAGTACTCGAGGTGCTTGCCTATTGTAACGACAGCCTTAGAAGATTTCTCTGACTACGCACAAGCGGGTATATGAACATAGCGGATGCTTATTAGTGTGAGTGGGTTAAAATGTTGCTTATACATAAGCGCATATACTTGCCGCTTAAGGGTCGAACGTGGATTGGTTTGACCATAGGCAGGCAGGCGATTCGAGCCTTACGGTTTCGGAAATGCCGCAAGGATTAATGTGTATAAAAGGGGATTCCGCTGATCGACGGATCAAATTTGAAAAAGTCGCGGTCTTAACCAGTGCCAAAGTGTTTTCAAAAATAAAAGTTTAATTTTAAAGTGCGTTATAATCACCTTAAGGTGTGGGTGCGCGTGTGGAAAAAAAAGTATATTTTGTATAAAGTGCGGTTTCACGTCAAAGTAAAAGCGGTCGAAAAAGAAATATAGTGAATCCTCTCGAGGAAACTAGCCAGCGCCAGGAGAGCCGCCACCCAAGGCGTGAAAAATCCACCACAAGAATCCATCAGTCACCGGTAAGTCACTTTGAAAAATTTTGAAAATTGTTGAAAAACTTTTTTGCATTAAAGTTCTTTAAGTTTAATTTTTGTGAAATTTTAATCGAATTAGTTTTGGTGAATTTGGAGATTTTTATTCTTGTGTAAATTCTCGATTAAAGTTTATTTTTGTAAAGTTAGATTGTGGTTTTCTGGCAAGGGCTCGAGAAATTTTTTTATCAAAATAAATTCGGCTAAACAATACGTACAAATTTTTTTGAATGTTTTGTAATTTTTGATCTCTCTGTTTATAAATTTTGTGGCCCTGAAAAGGACCGTTTATTCTACTACATCAGCATCCAGTAAAATTATTCCCAAAATACCTGTTAAATTATAATTTTTATATTTTTTTAATTTTTGTTAAATTTTTTTTATTTCTAAAATTCAAATCGAAAAATTAATTCTTAATACACTTACGTGTACATATGTATGCAAATATGTACACGAGCATGAACGCAAACAAATAGGGTGGATTGTTGTTGTAAATAAAAATTTTTTTACTTTAATCCAAACTATAATATTTTTTAAACACCAATAAAAAAAATTTTTACCCAAAACCCCGTTTTTTTGGATTTTTGATGGAATTTTTAATTTAGAAAAGTTTTTAATTAAAATTCTAAAAATTCAAAAATATTAAAAATATGCACAAGTGCACTTACGTATACATACATATGTACACGAGCACATATGCAAACAAAGAAGAAGAAGAAATAAAACTTTTGAAGGAAATAATTTAGGAGATTTTTTTTGATCATTTTATAAAAGAGAAAAATTTTTATTTAATTTAAAAAAAAAAGCCAGAAAACCTAATTTAATAAGAAATTTGAAATCATGAATATTAGAAAAAAATTATACATTTTTATTGCAGCTCACGAAGCCGACCGAAGGCCGCGACATTTTTTTACCACAAATACACACACACGAATCTACACAGAATCACATCAACAAAACTACACAGGAATTATATAAAGTTTTTGGGCGCTAAAATTACCGAAGACAACAACAAACATCCACATCACACATACACACATCAATTCACACTCCAGAAGAATTTTACTTGGCCAAAAGGCAACATTTTGGGGCCAAAACCAGGCTCAGAAATCTGTCCAATAATTGCATTCACACGCACACACACATGAAACACCAGAAACCTGACATCATACCAACACCGAACATTTTGATCAAACACTACGAAAGAGGCAACATTCAAAGTGGTGGGAAACACTAAGTGGCGCAACCAACGACGACGGCAACATTTCACATCAACATTTTTTCCATCAACATTTACTCAGCCTCATCAACATTTAGTTATCTACCTTTTATCTACACTACACATATACAAGGCAGCACAAAACACAACACTAACATAATCGCACAGAAGAGCGAGAAGAGCAGCTCATCAACGATCTTTTTAATTTGTACACCACCATCATCACACACACGTTTATTAAAATTTATTAGGGTGCACCACCCAACATATTTTTTTGGAAATTTTAAGTTTTTATTTTCTTGAATATTTTTTTTGAATTTAATGAGTTCCTAATTTTAATTATTTATTATAATAAGTTTATTAATTTGATTAATTTAAGTTTTTGTTGAGATTTATTGAATTTTTCTTACCTTTAGTTTTTTTATACACTTAGATATAAATTTCTTCCTACATACTCACGCTTGCAAAATTGAACTTTAGTCTCCTTTCGTTTTGTTCTACACATTTTAAAAATTTTTTTATAAACGCTTTTTATATTTTTTTATTCATTATCTTTCTATTTTTTTATTTACAACTTATAACTTTTTTTCATTAAGTGCTTTTCTTTCGATTCGATTTTTTTATTTTTTTACTTTCACTTTTCACCTTTAAAATTTTTTTATCTTTGATTTTTTTGCTCTTGTGTTTTTTTTTTCAATCTTTATTGCCAATTTAGACTATTCAAATTTTCTTATTGTTTTGATTAGGTTTTTTTTATTTCACTTTCAATTAAATTTTTTGCATCTTTTTTTATTTTTTTTATCTTTTGCTTTTTTTCCAAGTCTTTTTGATTTATAATTTCGTTTGCAGTTGTGTTCTTTTTTTATCAGACTTTTTTTCTCAATACACTTTCACTACACTTTCACTACACTTTCACTTCACTTTCACAATCTCATACTTTTTTACCCCACTCCTCGATTTGCAATTTTTTAAATTTGTCTTGACAAAAAAAAATAGTTTTTTATTCGACGCGAGGAGATTGTTTTCGTTTACGAAAAATTTTTTTGCATAAGCACAAATCAATGCATATGCACCGAACCACGTTGTAAAACTAAAACTTCAAAGACAATAGTTCTTAGAAATTAGCCTTGACCACGGTCAAGCGGTCAAAGCCCTATAACAGAACCACTGTCGTTTGAATAGCCTATGTTGTTTGTTTTTCTTTTACCTTTTCTTTCAGCTCGTCGATTTTGGTACCAAATTCTGGCTGCTGAGTAAGGTGAGTTATTTTGTTACAAAAAAAAAACAACATTAAACACTCACACACTGTGCATACGTATATATGGATTGAGGTTTTTTTGTGAGAAACGCACTCTTATACATTTTTACGAATTCCCCGTACTATTGAGATCGGATTTTTTGTTTAAAGTTTAGAGTTGATTTTTTACACATACATACATATTTTTTTCTTATGATTTTGTCTTTCAATTTAGTGGGAGATTGAATGCACATACATACATATATACATATTATCTGTGGTACTTGCATTTTTTTTCTTTCATAGTTTTTTTCATACATATTTACATATATTTATAGAGGTGTTTGTGCATAAAGTTAATGAGGCATTAGGCTGGTGTAAATTTTAGAAATTTTTGTTCGAATTTAGTTTAATTATAGTTAGAAAATAAGTAACTGAAAAGGGATAAATGTAAGTACTAAAAGACGGACTTTAGTCAGGTTTAAGGGGACTCTACTCGGGAAGCGGAGCCATAGTAGAGTCCAAAGGCTGTTCACATCCCGTGAACAGGAGGGGTGGGAAGGCTCCACCTGACTCGGACAGGTTTTCTCCCGCTTTTGTCTTTTTTCTTTTGTTTGATATCTTTCTCAGGCATGAACCCTAATTTTGCTTCGCAACTGTTGGGAAGGAGAAGTGGCAAGAACCGCGCCTCAACGCCGACGAGCCTCAGCCGGGCTACTACCATGCCAACCCGCCACCCCTCCTCTCCCGTACCAGGCAGTTCCGCAACAATGGCGCCCAACGGTATAGCCCACTAGTTAAATTTCAAATTTCCCATATTTTCCTTAATTTCTATTTTTTTTTTTTTGTACTTTCTAGTATTCATTTTTTTTTGCTTTCTTTTCCTGTCCTTTATACTATTTTCAGTTCCTTTTCTTCTTTCACTTTCATAATTTTTCCTTCTCACGGACAGAGCTAGGGTCACGAAGGCAACATCGCTTGTTGCAAGCAACGAGCGATATGTGCCTAAGTGACAAGACAGTGGGGGGGAGTGCTGGCGATGATTTCTGAGTTCCCTTCAAGAACTCCAACGTTTTTGAAAAGTGGTATCAGAAGTCATCGGCAGTACTTTAAGACGACCATCTTTGTTTTTGTTTTTGTTGCATGCAACATTAGCTGCCATGCGTATAGTCCAGCACCGTACGCATGTGAGGTTTTTGTTCGCTTGCAGGGGGTAGAGTTAATTAATAGGGTAAGGGGGAATTGTGGCAACCACGTCTTGAGCCAGCCTTAAGACGCTGTCGTGCCACATTCCATAATTAAGAGGGGATTAGTTGACATTGACCTAGGACAGAATTCATATTTTACTCAGCTACCCACAGAGTCCATCAGGCGAGGACAACACCACATGCACCAATAGTACCACAATATAGTTTTGAAAATTTTAGATTTGTTTTTATAAAATACTGGGAGTAGTGCGGTATTTCGAATTTCTAATTGAATAATTTTAATTTTTAATTACATTTTTTTACACAAATATTTGCTTTTTAATTTTACATACATTTTTATCTACTTTTTGGTATTTTTGATTATTGTCATTATATCGTATTTTTAAACAATTTTTTGTGAAAGCAAGATACTTCAATATTGAAAGTTGGAATTTTTCGTATTTTCTTGCTGTTTTGAATTTTTAAATTTTTTATAAGATTTGATTAAGAAGATTTTTGTTAAACATTCTTTTGTTCTTTTAGTTTTTTTACAATTTTTATTACTACAATTTTTCTTTTTATTATGTTCAATATCTATTATATAATTTTTTTTCCATAAGTCCTATTCTATTTTTTTATTATTTTAAACTTTACGATAGTTTCTTTATAAAATTTTTTTGAATTTTAGTTCTACATTTTTTATTTGGCATATTTGATTACTACTATTATTTTACTATTTTTTTTCATAAATTTTCTAAGTCAATATATTCCATTATTGAAAGTTGGGAATTTTAATTTTTGTTACTTTTGAACTGAATTTTTTTTGAATTTTTGAAGATTTTTGATCTTTTATTGTTATTAGGATTTGGCTAAGGAGATTTTTTGTTAAATTTTTTTGTTCTTTTATTTTCACTACAATTTTTTTCTACAAAATTTTTTATTTTTATTATTTATTTTATAATTTTTTTTATAAGTTTATTCTATAATTTTGAACTTTTACATATATTTCTACATACACACATATATATACACATCTATGTTTTTTTATTCACACACATCTACACATTGATTTTACATACCTATATATATATATACATATTACTTTATATTTTCATTGAAGTTGAATTGTTTTATATTTTCCCATATTGTGCATTTCATATCTTGCTAAACCGCCAAATAAATACTTACATAGTCGAATTTCACTCTTCAATCCTTTTTGACTTTGGGTATCTTTGAATTCTTATTTTTCGTTGTTTCGGTTTTGGCCAGATTGCGGACTCCCCTTTGTATCCTATCTCTTTGGTGTATGGAGAATTCTGCGAACCAGGGGGCAATTCCAAAACTGGTCTAGGGATTTTGGCGAGTAATCGACGGATAACTCGCAGTGTAGCTCGAGATTTGGAGTTGCAGAACCAAGTGGCAGGATCTTTATTCACCCAGATCGATACAGGCATCGAATTCCCGGTCGATTTCGTCCCGATAGACCTCTTGAATCGTTGCACTGCTAGGGTTTTTGGGCAGGTGGAGATCCCGATAGATACTGATAGGGTCACTGTGAAAGTGGCAAACCAGTCCCTTAGTTTTTCGAGGAAGTTAGACCAACTGCTTGAGATGTCGGACACTGAGGAAGGAGCAGTTGGCGGCGGGTTTCCAGACCCCAGGGCAGGAGCTACAGCGGCAAGCGGAAATAGGCGTCCAGCAACGGTGGACGAGAGGATTAACCAGCTCGCGGAAATGATGGAGGTGATGATGCAACAGAATGCCGAGATGAATCACCACATGAGCGAAGTGCGAAAGGTAAGGGCGGATATATCCACCCTTAGCAATCGCGTCGCTCATGTGGAGACGTCAATGCGCGCACCTTGCATCAGTACCTCCACCAAATACGTCCACACCAGGGCAAGATGGAAATGCCACAACGAACCACCATAACACAGCAAACCAGACGTATATCAACAACAGCGCCACCAACAGCGCCAGCGATTCGGGACGGAAAAAGGTGGATCTCGACAAGTGGCATCTCAAGTTCGACGGTTCGGCGAAAGGGATGACAGTTGAAAGTTTTGTCTTCAGGTTAGAGCGGATGCGAGTCCAATACCAGCTCTCCTATCAGCAACTTTTCTCTGATTTTCATTGTTTAGTGACAGGGCCAGCTCTCAAGTGGTATTGGCAGGTGCTGGAGGATCATGCAGACGATGAGTCTTTTGACTACTTTGAGCTTAAGAGGGAGATTTTGTCACAATTTAAGTCGGCAGAATCGGATTACGAGGTAATCCGTGAGATTATGGAACGAAAGCAGCAGCCCCAGGAGAGCTTTGACGAATTCTACGCCGATGTCCACGATCTCACGTTCAGACTCCGGCAGAGGATTCCCGAGAACGAATTAGTCAAAATAATTAAGGGCAATCTAAAACCATACCTGGCAAATCTCAGGTTGCAACCAAGACTGAGACCCTGGCGGATCTGAAAGCGGAGTGTAAGAGGGCGGAAAAATTGATGAAGGAAAATAGGTCTAGGGCGAAGCCAGTGAGTGAAGTAGGAGTAGATAAGGAGATCTGGACAGGAGAGCAGGATAGAGGTTATGAAATAGAGGCGTTCAACAGGGACAGCAAGAATGTTAGTGTTAGTAGGGATGTGTCTCGTGCCCCCGTCTCTCAAAACCCTCCGCCTAAACCCACTATCCCAACCAATTTCCCTAGTCCCGTGTCAAATTCATCGTCTAATGTTCATAGTAAAAATGTTAGTCCTGTCCAAAATCAAATGTTTTGTCCATCCCCGTTCCACCTTATGTTGTGCTTTGCTTGTGGCATGCCGGTGGATTTTTACACAAAGAACCCGGCAGAAGCAGCAAAGGACACTAAATGTAAGTCCAATTTCCATTTTATGAGATGTTTTGCGTGTGGTGGTGATTCGTCTTTTTGTGTGTTTAAGCCAGAGGCGGGAAACCGGGCACTGGCAGAGATGTCCGGGAGCTCTGCCTCAAGCCAGGATCGCCCGGAGAGTATGTAGAGGGTAGAAAAATAGAAATTTTAAAAAGAGATAAGGAAACTGAGAAGAAAGAGAAAGTAGTAGAGAAGAAAATTGAGCCGAAGAGAGATAGTTTACACGTAAGAAAATTAAAGTACGAAGAGGCACGTAGGAGAATATTTTGTGAAGAGCTAAATGCAAGGAAAAAGAGCAGAAATTTCGAAAAGATCAGGAAAATTAGAGAAGAACAAAAGTTGTTTAGAAGGTTGCGCAAAAAGATTATTTCAACAATAGTGACTGTGCACGGAGATAATAGGTTATTCGCTAAGACGGAGATCGGTGGACGAGAGGTGCTCGCGCTCTTAGATTCCGGGGCCGGGGCCAGCTGCTTAGGGAAAAATGCCCATAAACTTCTCGAAGGTAAAGAAAGTCTGATTCTGCTGATCCAAGGACAAAACGTGAAAACGGTAAATGGGGGTGAAACCGCGGTTATCGGAGTAGTGAATCTTCCAGTACTTTGGGACGATACCACTCGGGAGCTGGAATTCCTCATCGTACCTGGGTTGCAACAAGAGGTCTATCTGGGGATCGATTTCTGGAAAGCCTTCCAGCTTAATGTAGTCAGTAGGGGGCCCCAAATCCACTCAAAGGTCAACGTCGTATCAGAGCTCGTACCCGCCGAGGGTGACCTATCGTTCGACGCGGTGCAACATGATTTGAGTCCCGAAGAAGGAATAGCCTTAGACCGCGTAAAAGCACAGTACCCTTCATTTGCAGTACTTGGGTTGGGTAAAACCGACGTAGAGGAGCATATCATCGAGGTAACAGACGAACACCTTCCAGTAAAGCAGCGCCACTACCCTATTTCTCCGGCAATACAGAAGTTGGTCTTCGCAGAATTAGACAGGATGTTGGAAATGGGCGTTATCGAGGAGAGCAACAGCTGTTGGAGTTCACCCGTTTCACTCGTGATTAAAGGAACCAAAAATCGACTATGTTTGGACGCCCGCAAAGTAAACGATCGCACAATCAAGGATGCCTACCCACTCCCACATATAGACGGTATTCTAAGTCGGCTTCAGAATACCAGGTACATATCTGCCATAGATTTGAAAGACGCGTTTTGGCAGATACCATTAGAGCGAAAGTCCAGGGAGAAAACTGCTTTCACTGTACCTGGTAGACCTTTGTACCATTTCACAGTCATGCCGTTTGGACTGTGCAACGCGGCTCAGCGTATGTGCCGTTTAATGGACAAGCTCATCCCCGCTTCGCTTCGTGATTCTGTGTTTGTTTACTTAGATGATTTACTTGTGTGTTCTGAAAATTTTTCGTCCCATCTAGATTTGTTGTCCCGTGTTGCAAAATGTCTTCGTGATGCAAAATTGACTATAAACGTTGAAAAGAGCAAGTTCTGCTTTAAAGAAGTTAGATATTTGGGTTATGTTGTAGGCGATGGGTGTATCCGTACGGATCTTAATAAGGTGGCAGCAATGCGAGACTTCCCCGAACCCCGAACACCGAAGCAACTTAGACGGTTCCTAGGGATGACAGGCTGGTACCGTAGATTCATACAGGATTACGCGACCATTGCAGCACCACTGCACGACTGCCTCACTAAAGACAAAATTAAATCCTTTAAAATGACGGACGAAGCGATACAAGCATTCGATTGTTTAAAGCAAAAACTTATTTCTGCACCGGTGTTAATTCACCCAGATTTCAACAAACATTTCTATGTGCAATGTGACGCATCAACGGACGGAGTTGGAGGAGGACTCTTCCAACTAGACGAGGACGGAAACGAACGACCGATTGCCTACGTATCCGCGAAATTAAATAAGGCACAACGCAATTACAGCATCACAGAGTTAGAGTGTTATGCGGCGGTCCTGAGCATAAAGAGGTTCCGGCCCTTTATGGTGATAACTGACCATGCCAGTTTGAAGTGGTTGATGGGTCAGAAGGACTTATCTGGTCGGCTGGCAAGGTGGAGTTTAAAGTTGCAAGCCTATAATTTTGATATTCAACACCGTAAAGGCACCCAAAATGTAGTGCCGGACACTTTATCCAGGGCCGACATGAATGAAATTTTTTTAAGCGACAGAGTACTAGATATCGATGTCACCTCACCTTACTTTAAATCGACCGAATACCAAGAACTGATCGACACGGTGACATCGAACAAAGACAAACTACCCGAACTATGCGTATCAGACGGGTATGTTTATAGACGGACGCAATTTGACAAGGGGAAGGGCTTCAAGGAGACCATGCCTGGAAACTCTGGGTGCCGACTGAACTTCGTTCAGGGTTGGTGGAAGCGTCGCATTGCTCGCCTTCCGCAGGGCATGGGGGAATTCATAAGACCCTCGCGCGCATTCGCGAAAGGTACTATTGGCCCGGACTTGTGGCAGATGTGCAAAATTTTGTTAAAGGTTGCGATATTTGTAAAGGTAACAAAACCCAAAATGCTTTTCACAAACCTATGATGGGAAAACAACATGTGACTGAACGCCCTTTTCAACGTTTATTTATAGATTTTATGGGTCCATACCCACGTACGTGTGACGGTAATGTTATGTGTTTGTGTGTCTAGATCATTTTTCGAAATTTGTGTTTGAAACCCATGCGTAAGGCAACCTCAGCAGAAGTAGTCAAATTTTTGGAAAATGATGTTTTTCATGTTTTCGGAGTGCCAGAGTACGTGCACTCTGACATTGGCAAACAGTTCGTGTCAGAACTGTTCACATCATTTTTAGCTAAATACGGTACAACCCATATAAGCACGGCATTCTACTCGCCACAAGGCAATGCGGCTGAACGAGTCAATCGATCAATACTACAAATAGTTAGGTCCTACGTAGGAGAGAATCAAAAGAATTGGGACAAACATATAAGTGATGCCGCGTTCGCTTTAAGAAGTGTGACCCATTCAGCTATTAATACTTCGCCATATTTTGCGTTATTCGGTATGCCAATGGTGCAACATGGGGCATCGTATGAACTATATAGGAAACTGGGCGCAGTCAAGGATGTAGACTGTGAGGTAGAAACATCTGCAGATAAACTACAGGCGCTTCGTAATAAGATCATGCAAGAGCTGAGGTTAGCCCACGAACGCAGTAAAAAGGTTTACAACACTAGAAGTAGGGATGTGTCGTTCAAAATTGGACAAATGGTATACCGCCGAAATTTCAAACAGAGTTCCCAAATAGACAACTACAATCCTAAACTTGCCCCAAAGCAAGTAAAGTGCGTAGTATTAAAAGTAATTGGCAACTCTATGTATGAACTCGGCGATGTAAATGGAAAGAAAATCGGGGTATACCATGCTAAAGACATATTTGTGGCATGAAGTTATTATATGTTGAATGTTGCATGTTATTTATTACTTACCTTTGTACCTGGAAACTTGACCTTAGAAAATTGACATAGAAATTTTTGTTTTTGTAATTATTTTTGCAATTAGTTTTGGTTTTATTGACCTACTAATGTAATTATACAAATTTTGACTTGACATTTTACGTAATTATACACTTGCAACTTGACTAATTTTTCTTCAATCTGTGATATAGTTTTAGGTTAACCTGTGATATAGGATTAAGAGGCTCATCTGTGATAACCTAGGTTAAGTTTTGCTTTAAACACCAGTGATATTAGATTTAGTTTTGATAGTTTATTTAAATTTGTATTGTAATAATTGCTAAATGTGATAGATGTTGCACAAAGAGGTTTGACAAGAAGCGACAAACCATCCCAAGGCTGCGTTATGGAACTCTTTTACGCACACGCTCCATGATGCAGGCACCATCGGCGGATGCGAGCCTGTAACGACAGCCTTTGAAGATTTCTCTGACTACGCACAATCGGGTATATGAACAGATGTATGGGTAACCGCTAACCGAACACCCTTATTCGTTTTTACGATATTAACATAGCGGATGCTTATTAGTGTGAGTGGGTTAAAATGTTGCTTATACATAAGCGCATATACTTGCCGCTTAAGGGTCGAACGTGGATTGGTTTGACCATAGGCAGGCAGGCGATTCGAGCCTTACGGTTTCGGAAATGCCGCAAGGATTAATGTGTATAAAAGGGGATTCCGCTGATCGACGGATCAAATTTGAAAAAGTCGCGGTCCAGTAACCAGTCGCGGTCCGGTAACCAGTGTCAAAGTGTTTTAAAAAATAAAAGTTTAATTTTAAAGTGCGTTATAACCACCTTAAGGTGTGGGTGCGCGTGTGGAAAAAAAAAGTATATTTTGTATAAAGTGCGGTTTCACGTCAAAGTAAAAGCGGTCGAAAAAGAAATATAGTGAATCCTCTCGAGGAAACTAGCCAGCGCCAGGAGAGCCGCCACCCAAGGCGTGAAAAATCCACCACAAGAATCCATCAGTCACCGGTAAGTCACTTTGAAAAATTTTGAAAATTGTTGAAAAACTTTTTTGCATTAAAGTTCTTTAAGTTTAATTTTTGTGAAATTTTAATCGATTTAGTTTTGGTGAATTTGGAGATTTTTATTCTTGTGTAAATTCTCGATTAAAGTTTATTTTTGTAAAGTTAGATTGTGGTTTTCTGGCAAGGGCTCGAAAAATTTTTTTATCAAAATAAATTCGGCTAAACAATACGTACAAATTTTTTTGAATGTTTTGTAATTTTTGATCTCTCTGTTTATAAATTTTGTGGCCCTGAAAAGGACCGTTTATTCAACTACATCAGCATCCAGTAAAATTATTCCCAAAATACCTGTTAAATTATAATTTTTATATTTTTTTAATTTTTGTTAAATTTTTTTTATTTCTAAAATTCAAATCGAAAAATTCTTAAAGATTAAAAACTGCATAAATGCACTTACGTGTACATATGTATGCAAATATGTACACGAGCATGAACGCAAACAAATAGGGTGGATTGTTGTTGTAAATAAAATTTTTTTTACTTTAATCCAAACTATAATATTTTTTAAACACCAATAAAAAAAAATTTTTTTTTTTTTTTTTTAATTTAGAAAAGTTTTTAATTAAAATTCTAAAAATTCAAAAATATTAAAAATATGCACAAGTGCACTTACGTATACATACATATGTACACGAGCACATATGCAAACAAAGAAGAAGAAGAAATAAAACTTTTGAAGGAAATAATTTAGGAGATTTTTATTTAATTTTTATTTAATTTAAAAAAAAACGCCAGAAAACCTAATTTAATAAGAAATTTGAAATCATGAATATTAGAAAAAAATTATACATTACCTGATTTTCCTTCCGCTACTCGTAGCCTCTATCACAGTCCACTCCCCCCCCTGTCCTATCTTCCCTCCTTGAAATGGGCTGGATCAAGGTGTCATACGACCCGTGCCGAGGATCAGCCTGGCTGGGGGCCCTAAAATAGCCCAGTCGCTAACGGAGTGCTTCGGATACCTGGCGACCTCCGATTCTAATTAGCCTTACCCTGGGTATGCGGATCTCTGCCCAGGGTGGACCTTCCCCTCTCTCCGCAACTCGTGGGTTCAAATATGAACAACCTTTCCAACAACAACAACAAAAATAAGGAGTCTGGGTCTCCTCAAAAAAAGCCAACAGGAGCTCGCTCCGTTAAAAAGGTCACGGCCAAGCCGGACCTTAGTAAAGCTGAGAGGACTCCCCAGCGTTTCATTGCTGCTGCTGCAGCTCGACGTAGTAGGGCCGAGTGTAAAACCGGTCTGAGTAGTACGATGATCGGTGCCTCCTCCAGGGGTTCCGATCGGGAGGCCAAAAACGAGGCTATCAACCCCGTAGCCTCCACAAGTGGTCTTGCCTTTCAGCGTAAAGCGTCTGGTGAGCCCTTGGCTGGGGGCTCCAGGAATGTTGGTGCTGACCAAGCCCAACCACAATGATAAGCGGTCGGCAGCCCGAATCCTGTTTAAGAACGCGACCTCACCGATAAGGGAGGAAGACGTTTCGGCAGAGGCCTGGGCGAAGCTCCAGCGCGATCTTGCGTGGGCTCGGCGGATATTGCCAGATTTTAAGGTTGAGCTGTATGGCGCTAACAACAAGGGGGAAACCTCTAAGCGAAACCGATCGCTGGAGGAAACCATCCCTACGGCACCGAAAAGGGCCAGAATAGGAGGACCGACGAGGTCCTTCGCTGACATTGCCAAGGATCGCAAGATCATTGGGTTAATAGATGAGAGCAACGTAGACGGCAGGATCCCCAAGCAGCAGTGGAAGTGGATCAGGGCCGCGCTCGCAAAAGTGGCTGTACAGGTCAAACGTGACAACCCTGGTCCTCCACCCAACTACGCCGATGCGGGTTGGTACCAGGGCAATGTGAAGCTGATCGCTTGCGATGACAGCAGGTCCGTGGACCTGTACAAAATTGGCATACAGCGCATAGGAGAAGTCTATCCCGGCGCGCGCTTGAGGGCAGTGGACGCGGTTGATATCCCGCAACGCCCAAGGGCTAGAGTTTGGATTCCAGTTGGTTGCACGGAACCAGATGAGATTTTAGATGTGCTGCAGGAGTACAACCCTGAGCTGCCTACATCAAACTGGAGGGTGGTGAACGTGGATAAGACCGATAAGGCTACCATGCAGATCGTTCTGCTTCTGGATGAGGCAAGCATCGAGGCTCTGGCCCGATGCAAGTACGTAGTGAGGTATGGCTATGAAAAGGTGGTCCTCAAGGTATATAAGTCCGATACCGAGGCCCTAGCCAACCTCACCTCTAATCCGGAGGTGGAGCTGCCCCCCCCAGTGAAAATGATATGGAGGTGGACGCGGATGACAGGCAGTCAGTGGCGTCTGACACAGGGAGTGGGTTCGCGTCGTCCAGCTCGGACGGTGGCTCGGCTCTCAGGAGACTCTACTCCGAGAGTCAGCTTCTGAGCGACGGCGACTCGGACGTGACGCTCACAGAGGAGAGCGCTAAAAAAAGTGATGAGGGTCCTCCAGATTAATCTCCATCACTGCAAAGCTGCTTCGGCCGCACTACTACTGCAGCTCTCAAAAGGCGCAGTAGACATTGTCCTGGTTCAAGAGCCATGGATCACTGGAGATAGGATCTGTGGTTTGAGGACCCCTACTTACAAGCTTTATAGCGCAACAGGTAAAGGTAAACTTCGAACGTGTATTTTAGTTAAATCAAATATTAACGCTCTTCTCTTACCCCAGTTTAGTGACGGAGATCTGACAGCGATAAGCGTCGAGGGGCTAGGTAGAAGTTGCAGGTTCGCATCATTCTATCTAGCTCACGATCACCAAGGACCACTACCATCAAACAACTTTAGAGAGTTCGTGAGTTCCACAAAACCACGGGACGATATCATCGTGCTAGGCGGCGACGCTAATGCCCATCACAACCAATGGGGCAGCACTGACACAAATGAGCGAGGTGAGTCACTCTATAACTACCTACTAGGCACTAACCTAAGTATATGTAACACGGGGAATGAACCCACCTTCGTATCAAGAAACCGAGAGGAAGTCCTCGATATAACGTTGGTCACTGACTCTCACAGTCACCTCATAGAATCATGGAGGGTGTTAGGCGAGCACTCCTTCTCAGACCATAGATACATTAGCTTCTCCTTAGTAGATATACATACAAGTCCGAAATATATACAGAATATTAGGAAAACAAATTGGGGTTACTACCAAAAGCTTATTCGCAAATATTTGTCAAATCAGCTGGTAACACCTAGAAAGGAAGAGGAGCTAGACGACCTCGTCAGCTACTTCAATCAACACTGCAAGATTGCTCTAGACAAGGCGTGTCCGCCTAAAAAGTTAGCTGAAACCCACAGACCACCCTGGTGGTCGTCCGATCTAGATAATCTTAGAAGGACATGTAGGTCGGCCTTTAACAAAGCCAAACAGGATGGTAGCGCAACATCCTGGGCACTTCACAAAACTAAATTAAGTAACTACAAGAAAGAAATTCGCAAGGCCAAACGGGCCTCCTGGGTGAATTTCTGCAACAATATCGAATCAACATCTGCAGCTTCGCGCCTGAGGAAGGTGCTCTCAAAATCGCCAGCGACACTGAGCCACATACAAATGCCGGATGGGAATTGGACCGAATTCGAGCACTGACACAATGAATCTGCTTCTGGATGCTCACTTTCCGGCATGCACACTCACGGCTACTACTACGGTCGGGAATGAAATGCTTTCGGATCAGCTGATAAAGGAAATAACCGATGATAAAAAGCTGGTCTGGGCCTTGGCCAGTCTCAAGCCCTACAAATCGCCAGGACCGGACGGAATATTCCCGGCCCAGTTACAAAAAACAGCCGAGCTTATTAAGCCCTGGCTGAAGACCATGTTTGTTAGTTGCCTCAGGCTCAACTATGTACCTGCATCATGGAGAGAGGTTAAGGTAGTATTTATCCCAAAATCCGGGAAACCATCCCATTCTAAACCTAATGATTTTAGGCCAATAAGCCTATCTTCATTTCTACTTAAAATTATGGAAAGACTTTTGGAGGACTATGTCAGAAGATCGATAGACTCAACTCACATGTCGCGGGCTCAACACGCCTATAGTAAAGGTAGATCGACTGACACTGCCTTGCATTCTCTGGTATCTGTTATAGAAAAGTCAATTGACACAAAGGAATATACACTGGTGGCTTTCCTTGATATAGCAGGTGCCTTCAACAACGTTCTACCGGAAGCCATCACCTCGGCGTTAACGGGTCTGCGGGTCGATGCCTGCCTTGTGGAGTTTATCCGCAAATTGCTTATTAGCAGACGGATTACAACGGAGCTAGGCGGTAATTCGGTTCACAGACTCGTTAACAGAGGTACCCCGCAAGGAGGTGTTCTCTCTCCGCTCCTGTGGCTGGTTACTGTAAACCAACTTCTACGTCTCATGGAAGCTGAAGGCTACCAAGTGATCGCGTACGCCGATGACATCTGCGTTATCATTCGGGGAAAATTTCCTCAAACCCTCTGCAATTTAATGGAAAATGCTCTGACTAAAGTTTGCGACTGGGTGAACGCTTCAGGTTTGGAGGTTAACCCCGAGAAAACCGAACTTGTCCTCTTCACTAGGAGGTACAAAATACCGAACTTAATACCACCAAAAATTGGGAATACAACTTTAGTACTCAGTGACAAAGTCAAATATCTAGGAGTTATTCTAGACAGGAAACTACTCTGGAGCGACAATATAGCGGAACGAGTTAAAAAGGCAACATGCGCGTTGTTTACTTGCAAGAGAGCAATTGGTATATCGTGGGGGTTCTCTCCCAAAGTGGTGCACTGGATATACACAGCTATTGTTCGTCCAATTTTACTGTACGGTGTGCTGGTCTGGTGGCCGGCACTAACCAAGAACACGTACCTCAAGCAGATACAAAAAGTCCAAAGGAGTTCAGAACTCTGCATAGCCGGGGCCCTCGGCTCCACTCCGACAGAAGCACTCAACACGATGCTGAATCTTCCACCACTCGATCTGGTGGCTAAAGAAATGGCTGTGATTACAGCTCTGCGACTAAGGGAGACCGACGTATGGAAGGGCGGTACATGTGGTCACGCCACAATTTTAGGCTCCCATGCACCTGTGAGCATACCATTACATACTGACTATTGCCGCCAAGCAACGTGTTCGTTAGAAACTACGAGGTGAAAATACCCACAAGACAAGAATGGGATTACCGACCGCATACTGTGCGGAATGCCATGAACATATTCACCGATGGCTCTAAGCTTGAAGGGAAGGTGGGTGGAGGTATCTTTTCACCGGACCTGGGACTAGAGATCTCCTTTCGTCTTCCCGACCACTGCAGCGTGTACCAAGCAGAAATGCTGGCAATACACGGTGCAGTGAAAAGCCTAGCGTCTACGCCCCAAAACGGCAAACGGATATTTATCTTCTCAGATAGTCAGGCCGCGCTAAAGGCACTGAACTCATATGTCGACAACACAAAGTCGCTAACTGAATGCCGCAGATCTCTTAACGAGATGGCTCAGCACTTCAGTATCAGCCTTATTTGGGTACCTGGTCACAGGGATATTGAAGGCAACTGTATGGCGGATGAGCTGGCCAGAAGAGGTACCACCACTCATCTCCTTCCAGGAAATGATCTGGTAGGCATTCCCATGGCATCTTTCAAACTCCGAGCTAGCACAAATACCTTACAAAGGGCAAATGAGCTCTGGTCAGGTCTCTCGACGTGCGAGATATCAAGGCTAACTTGGCCTTCGTACAACAAAGGACGCACTAACTGTCTGCTGTCACTTAATAAATCCGGTGTCTCATCACTGATAAGGGTGTTAACAGGGCACTGCTTAATAGGCACACATGGTGCTAGGATGGGCGTAATAACTCACGATTACTGTCGCAGTTGCAGATGTATTGAAGAGGAGGAGAGTGTTCAACATCTGCTGTGTCATTGTCCTGCACTCAGCAGAAGACGATTGGCTATTCTCGGCCAACCGTTCATCGATGACCTCACGGAGGTTTCAAAAATGGATATTAGGGCTCTATCGAAGTTCATTGATTCCACGAGCTGGTTTGATCCTCTAATCCAAGTGTGAGAATATGAGAGTGTTGATGTTTGTCTCTCGGATATGGGGTGGGTCTTAAGACCGCATAGGGTATCACAATGGGCCAACTTGACTGGCCTAAGTGGTGGGCAGGGTCCTGCACTCTGTCCTGCCCTCGCAACCTAACCTAACCTATTGCAGCTCACGAAGCCGACCGAAGGCCGCGACATTTTTTTACCACAAATACACACACACGAATCTACACAGAATCACATCAACAAAACTACACAGGAATTATATAAAGTTTTTGGGCGCTAAAATTACCGAAGACAACAACAAACATCCACATCACACATACACACATCAATTCACACTCCAGAAGAATTTTACTTGGCCAAAAGGCAACATTTTGGGGCCAAAACCAGGCTCAGAAATCTGTCCAATAATTGCATTCACACGCACACACACATGAAACACAAGAAACCCGACATCATACCAACACCGAACATTTTGATCAAACACTACGAAAGAGGCAACATTCAAAGTGTTGGGAAACACTAAGTGGCGCAACCAACGACGACGGCAACATTTCACATCAACATTTTTTCCATCAACATTTACTCAGCCTCATCAACATTTAGTTATCTACCTTTTATCTACACTACACATATACAAGGCAGCACAAAACACAACACTAACACAATCACACAGAAGAGCGAGAAGAGCAGCTCATCAACGATCTTTTTAATTTGTACACCACCATCATCACACACACGTTTATTAAAATTTATTAGGGTGCACCACCCAACATATTTTTTTGGAAATTTTAAGTTTTTATTTTCTTGAATATTTTTTTTTAATTTAATGAGTTCCTAATTTTAATTATTTATTATAATAAGTTTATTAATTTGATTAATTTAAGTTTTTGTTGAGATTTATTGAATTTTTCTTACCTTTAGTTTTTTTATACACTTAGATATAAATTTCTTCCTACATACTCACCCTTGCAAAATTGAACTTTTGTCTCCTTTCGTTTTGTTCTACACATTTTAAAAATTTTTTTATAAACGCTTTTTATTCATTATCTTTCTATTTTTTTATTTACAACTTATAACTTTTTTTCATTAAGTGCTTTTCTTTCTATTCGATTTTTTTATTTTTTTACTTTCACTTTTCACCTTTAAAATTTTTTTATCTTTGATTTTTTTGCTCTTGTGTTTTTTTTTTCAATCTTTATTGCCAATTTAGACTATTCAAATTTTCTTATTGTTTTGATTAGGTTTTTTTTATTTCACTTTCAATTAAATTTTTTGCATCTTTTTTTATTTTTTTTATCTTTTGCTTTTTTTCCAAGTCTTTTTGATTTATAATTTCGTTTGCAGTTGTGTTCTTTTTTTATCAGACTTTTTTTCTCAATACACTTTCACTACATTTTCACTTCACTTTCACAATCTCATACTTTTTTACCCGACTCCTCGATTTGCAATTTTTTAATTTTGTCTTCTTGACAAAAAAAAATAGTTTTTTATTCGACGCGAGGAGATTGTTTTCGTTTACGAAAAATTTTTTTGCATAAGCACAAATCAATGCATATGCACCGAACCACGTTGTAAAACTAAAACTTCAAAGACAATAGTTCTTAGAAATTAGCCTTGACCGTGGTCAAGCGGTCAAAGTCCTATAACAGAACCACTGTCGTTTGAATAGCCTATGTTGTTTGTTTTTTTCTTTTACCTTTTCTTTCAGCTCGTCGATTTTGGTACCAAATTCTGGCTGCTGAGTAAGGTGAGTTATTTTGTTACAAAAAAAAAACAACATTAAACACTCACACACTGTACATACGTATATATGCATTGAGGTTTTTTTGTGAGAAACGCACTCTTATACATTTTTACGAATTCCCTGTACTATTGAGATCGGTTTTTTTGTTTAAAGTTTAGAGTTGATTTTTTACACATCCATACATATTTTTTTCTTATGATTTTGTCTTTCAATTTAGTGGGAGATTGAATGCACATACATACAAATATACATATTATCTGTGGTACTTGCATTTTTTTTCTTTCATAGTTTTTTTCATACATATTTACATATATTTATAGAGGTGTTTGTGCATAAAGTTAATGAGGTATTAGGCTGGTGTAAATTTTAGAAATTTTTGTTCGAATTTTATTTCAAGGAAAATTTAGACTTAATTTAGTTATTATAGTTAGAAAATAAGTAACTGTAATTATTTTGAATTTTTAACTAGTGTAAGGCGTTTTGCAATATTTTTGAATTAAGTATAGGAATAAAAATTGTTAATCATTTTTCTTTGAAAAAGTTGGAGAAAACTTTCTTTGAAGTTTATGGGTTGAGTTTTTTTGTGCGGATTAGCTTATAACATGTCTGGCTAAAGAAATACAGTTGTTGGTGCAGGTGTTGCCCTTGTGGCAACTGATGGTAAGTTGGGGTAGTTGAGAAAAGATGGGATAAATGTAAGTGTTGAAGCCAAAAGGCTTGCAATGGTTGGGAATCGCTGGAGGCCTTTCGATATAGTTGTCCGCTGCAAAGCGACACTGTGATGGGAAATCCACCGGTGAACATTTCCATGCTAGGAAGGAAGGAGTTGATGATTGGCTGGAACGATCAGTCTTTGGCTAACCATCTATCGAATCGCTCCAGCCAATCATCGACATTCAAAATTCTTTCAGGTAATCTTTGGTATATCTTGCTATACTTATTTTCAATCACTTTTAACATACTCCTTCGTATATCAACCTACCTTTTTCTAATAAATTCCACCGTTTATTATTTACTAATTAAATTATCTTGTTTTTATTTCTTTTCGTGGCTATATCTTGTTCGTGAGTTCGCACCGGCAATTCCCTCGTTGCTTCCCCCCCAAACATTTGGTCCTCCGGAGCCGTCGAAATCTACGAACTGCATTGGAAAGCACTAACAACAAGCAAAATTCTTTCAGCCACATACATTTCATAAGTGAAAAGAAAAACACAAGCGTGAAACAACACCAACATAGAAGAACAAAACACAAAGAAGAACAAGAAGCAATACAATACCTACATCGAGTTGCAGACTAAAATATTAACAGGTGCGTGTAATCATTAATTTGTTGAGCTGGTAGGAATATTGTTTTATTTGCTATTCCTAATAAATTGATAGTGTTTGAAAATAGTTTTTGTGGATAATCGGTGCATAATAGTGCAAAATAAAAAAGTGAGATAAATACGATTGTTACCGGCATCATAGTGGTTAATTAATTTGTACTTCAGAAATCGTTTTGTACGGCGAAAATTCGTTTGCCCAGGAAAAAGTGCAATTTAAATCTTTGGTTTAATTCGGTTAGCATAAATAACAAAACAATCGTGTTTATCCTCTCCCTTACTTGTTGCTCTATTGGATTTTGTGCGCGATATTCCAGATTGGAAACCTTTTCCAATTTTTTTACTTGTTTTGTGAGAGTTAAAGTTCTCAGCGTCGGCTTTTGCCCTTTTCAATTTGCAATCGGCAATAAATTGTCCATATTTGTATTTACATACATCCATACATACAAACGTATTAGCTTGGAAAAATTTAATAGTCAGCCGAATACAAATCTACCCTCGCTTTGTTAATTTAGCCTTACAAGCAAACAGCAGTAAGTGCAGTAGTACCTTTTTTGGTTTTTGCGACAATTTTTTATTGGTGGAAAAATATCTTACCACATAAATCAGTTCACGCGGTCACTTTAGTAATTTACAGCATTAAACATAAAAGCTTTATTTATATATACATATTAGAATTTCTTAACGTTAGAATTTTTGATATACATACGTTTTATTTATTTAATTATACACCCACATTGAACAATTCATTCCAATTTTCTTTGGTGTTGCCTTGTTTACCACCTTTCAGCTTCGTTAGCGCGAGTAAGTGTAGTACATACACACACATACATACGTACAAGAGCGCTAAAATTTGTACAAGCATCCCTTTAGGAAATTTTTGCATTGACCCAATAGGAACATATTGCGTCAATAACTTCGTCGAATATACTCTTATTTATACTACATTGGGGCGCGTATCATCCCTTTCGGGTTATAAAATAATTTTGATGATGATGATAGATGTTTAGGTCATTTTAGCTCGAAATTGAAGACCAAATTAACCGTTGATGCAAGCCCGATTGGATTAGGCGCTGTTTTGTCACAAATTGATGGTAGTGGCATTGAACGCCCGATCGAGTACGCGTCTAGAAAGTTATCAAACACTGAACAAAAGTACTCCCAGTTGGACAAGGAAGCGGCAGCAATTCTGTTTGGGGTGAAAAAATTTCACCACTATTTATATGCCAGATCCTTTGAGCTGGTGACGGATAACAAACCTCTGCACTATATTTTGGGTCCTAAAAAGGGTATTCCGCAGACTGCGGCCAATAGGTTGCAAAGGATCGCGCTTACGCTGTCAGCATACGATTTTAAGATTAATCATGTTAAGTCTGAGGAAAACGTTGCTGACTTCTTTTCGAGGTTCCCAAGGGAAGAGGTTTGTGAAAGCTTTGCGCTACAGGAAATGCAAGACGGAGTTTATATGAATTATGTTTCTGAACGAAATATTCCTATTTTAGACTTTAACGCTATCCAGAAGGAGACAATGTCGGATCCGGTCTTGAGAAAGGTTAAAGAATACATTAATACACAATGGCCGAATAAATGCAATGAGGTAGAACTAAATCCATATTTTCTTCGTAGATTTGAGCTTTCAGAGGAAAATGGGTGCTTGTACTGGGGTTATAGAATTATAGTCCCTGATGTGCTACGAAGTAAAATGGTTGAGTATTTGCATAGTTCTCACATGGGTATAAGTAAAACCAAGTCAATAGCCAGAGAGTGTTGTTGGTGGCCATGCCAAACTATCGATATTGAAAAGGAAATTAAATCGTGCTCTAGTTGCCTCATGACGCGTTCAAATCCTCCAAAGCAAAAGTTGATACCTTGGGACTGGCCGAAAAAACCGTGGGATAGAATCCATATTTATTTCTTTGGGCCACTGATGAGTCATTGGTGTTTGGTAGTCGTAGATAGTCACAGCAAGTGGGTCGAGTGTTAGATATGGGCACGAACACAACTAGTAGTAACACAATAATAAAATTGCGCGATATTTTTGCTCGTTTTGGTCTACCACGAATTGTTGTTTCGGATAATGGCACAGCGTTTGTGGCCAGAGAATTTCAAGATTTTTTAAAAAACAACGGCATTAAGCATGTCACCACACCTGTAGGCTACCCGGCTACCAACGGCCAGGTGGAAAACATGGTAAAAACTATAAAAAAAGGATTGAAAAGAAATCTGTTTGGAAAAAGTTGCGTAAGATTTAATGAAGCTCTAGCGCGATATCTTTTTGACTACCGCAATACAAAGCACATCACAACAGGTTCGTCGCCTGCGGAGTTAATGTTTGGTAGGCAGCTACGAAATAGATTCGATTTAATTAATCCAAAGAAAAAGATTCGTCAAATAGGGTTGAAACATATTGATAAAAACGTAAAGAAACAACAAGAAAATCAACAACGCTATTATAAGGGAAGAAAGAGTTATGTTTTTAAATTAAACGAGTTAGTTTTAACGAAAGATTACTCAGTCCCAGGCCGTGTAGCTTGGCTGAGGGCGAAAGTAGTTGAAAAAATTGGTAAACAGACGTATTTCGTTCAGGTAGAAGGAAAAAACAAAAGGTGGAAAAGACATGCAAATCAAATGCTTAAAGTCGCAGAAAAAACTAATAAGAGTTTGAAAGAGAGGGACTATTTCCCAACTACATTAAGAAATACAGAGAAACTGCAACTTATACCTGAGAAAGAAATGGTCGACGATATTAAAATTGTAGAAAATAATAACGCGAATATTCACAACGAAAACTCTGTAACTAATGAAAACAATGAAAATACTGTACAACATAAGTATAATTTAAGAAGCAGAATTATTAGAAAATAAGTAAAAACTTTGTAAGGAGTAAACGACTTTAAACTAAAGAGGGGATAATTGTGGTAACCCGCATTGAAGCTCAATTTGAGTGTTCTCTTATAAACGTATGAAGCGGGATTTAGCTATGTATTTGTATGTATGTATGTACTTAGCTCTATTGCACTCGGCTGTGCTTTTAGTTTTCAGTCGTTCACTCTCCCTCATCTTGTTAGTACGCTTTTAATATTTCGATAATTAAACATTATATTAATTAAATATTAAAACGCGTGTTTCATTTATCACATAACCAAAAAAACGAAACACGCAGAAAAACAAGTCGTTTCTACTTCCTTAAGGTCCAAGGTGTGAAAGTAAGGGTTTGTAAAGCAATGTTTTTGTCCACTTTGGGAATAAGTGACAAATGGATTGAAACAGTCGCAAAAAGAGTAGTTAAAACTGGTAACGGAATTTGTGTAGACATGCGCGGAAAATGTGCACCTAATCGTTCGAACTCCATTTCTGAGGAAACAATTCAAAGCATCATGGATCACATCAATCTGTTCCCAACGGTCGAAGGACACTACGTTCGAGCAACTTCGTCAAGAAAGTACCTTCAGAGGGTTTGAACTCTCTCTCTGATCTCTACACTTCCTGGCTACGAACCGAAACTGACTCTGGAAGAAGAACATGCAAGACTCCAGCAAATCTAAGGCAATACAGAGACAGCCGTTTCAATTTAAGTTTTTTCGTCTCGAAAAAAGATCAATGCGATGAGTGCTCCGCATTTAAAATAGCTACAGATGAACAAAGGAAAGAGCTAAAAAAATCATACGATCTGTATTTGCAAAATAAAGAAAAGGCAAGAGCTATCAAGTCTTCTGATGCAGCTTTAGTAAAGAACAAAGATTCCACAAACATCAGCGTTGCTTGCTTTGACTTTCAAAAAGTTCTTAATGCTCCTCAAGCAGCAAGCGCATCTTCTCTGTTTTATTATAAACGGAAACTTTCCGTTTATAACTTTACGATTTATGACATTGGTCGTCATGAAGCCATTAACTTTCTCTACGATGAAACTATTGCCGGCAAACGCGCGAACGAAGTGTCCAGTTTCGTGTATAGCTTTATTGAAGAAAAAGCTGGACATGGTGTGACTGATTTTCGATTTTATTCCGACAATTGTCCGTCCCAAAATCGGAACCGGATCGTATTTTCGATGTATTTAATGGCCGCTACAAAGTTCAATGTTAAAATCACGCATGTTTTTTTGGAAAAGGGCCATACGCAAAATGAAGGGGACTCAGTAAAGACTAGAATCGAGTTGCGAGCAAAACACGAACATGTATATACAACAGAGGAGTGGTGTACGATAATTGAAACGGCAAAGCGTTGTAAATTGAGTCCCTATAAAGTAGTTCAAGTAACGAAAGAGATGATCTATGATTTTAAAATTCTAATAAAAAAACAGAACTGGAAAAAAACGAAGGAAAAGAAAAAGTTCCATGGTCGGAAGTAAAAATTATATCAGCTGATGGAAATGAGCCCGGGAGACTTGCATACAAACTTAATTTTGATGCAGACTTTTTCTATGTGAAGACGGCAAAAGTTGGGCGTCCAATAAATCTGCGTACCTTCTCATTGGACCCAGCCTACGTGCAGAGAATTAAAATATCACCAGCAAAGTACAACGATCTTCTCTACCTTTGTAAAAAAAATGCCATCCCAGCAACTTATCACAAGTTTTTTGAGCTATTACCAAATGAAAGCGATCCGGCTGAAAAAGATAACGAAAATTCTGTAGATTAAAAATATGTTTATCTGAGAAAATTAAATACACAATTTCGATTAATTAAAAGTTAGATTTTATTTATGCATACCCAGCCGACAATATTCCTCCCATCGTTTTATAAAGTTTTCCTCTACCCTTACGTTTACCTCCACTTTCACCTCTACCTCTCCACTGACTCTACCTTTCTACATCTCTACCTCTGTTGTACCTCTACCCTACGTCCTTCCCTTTTCGTTTCCGTTTACCGTCTCCTCCTCAGTTCCTTCACTTTCCTCGTATTCTTCCTATCGAAAAGATGGCCTAACCATGTTCAAGAAATTGAGCTTCCTTGTCCCACATGTCTTGCCCTTCTCAACTTCTCTCTCTTTCTAATCCATTTTCCTTTCCCCTTTCTTCTTTTTCATTCACTCTTCCTTCTTGTTTCCCTATGCCGTTCTTTTCCCTTCACTTTCTTCCTTTTACTTTCCAAATCATCCTCTCCGTTGTTCCCGTATCAAAATTGTTTAGAATGTACTTCGACCCCTTTTCTAAAACCGCTCCCTGTTAAAACCCTTATCCACTTTCATGTGATACAAACACCTTCGCGGGCCCCATCTGGCTCACATTTTGGTCAGAATCTCAGAAACAGGATCCCATGTGAGACTGCAAACCACTTCTTGTTAATACCCTCATCAACATCTTTTATTTGATACCTATATCATACAAACAACATCTACGGCCCCATTTGGTCTTTATTTCCATATCTCGGAAACGGCATTAAGAAGGAGTGGTCTATAGTCCTATAAAGGAGGGACTATAGACCACTCCTTCCCAAAGCCCTCAACAACACTTTTCATTTGATACCCATATAATACAAACACCTTCTGGGGCCACATGGAGTTTAAATAGGGTTTCAAGACTTTAACCACCTGGGGATATGAAGTATAGTTCAAAATCTATTCTCATACCCATCAACCATTCTTTCAAAATTTCGTGGAAATCGACCGAACCGTTTCGAAGATCTTGTATAAGTACATAACACCGTGACAAGACTATTAGAGAGACTAGTTCTCATTTACAGAAGAGAATTTATTGGATAAAATAACAACATTTCTCGCCATAGATTGAAGAGTAACTTACTTTTCCCAAACCATTTTAATCAACTTCCAGATAAACGACTTTATCAATAAATTCGCTGAAATACGACTTTTTTCGATGGAAAATTTTTTATAACTCGCAGAAGGGAATATTTAATTTCGCTTATACTTTTTGAGTGCAAAAACGGTTTAACATAATTTTGGCATCACAAGAATGCAAATTTTTCGCGCTATTTTATAGATTAAAAAGCTCAATTTGCAAAAAAATCAAGTTATTCCCCTTTTAACCAAGATCCTGAGATACGGCGTTCATAATAATTTCGCTGAGATACGTCCTTTATAAAAAAAAATTTTGAAATACGGCCTTTATAAAAAAATCGACGAAGTTCGTCTTTTATAAAATTTTTTTTGAGATACGTCTTTTCTATTAGGATAGGTCGATATGTACACGGTACATAATACGTCCCTATTTTATGAAATTAATTATACAAATATGTTACTTGAACTTAGACATACCGCCCGATTCTGTGTTCTTGATAAATTGTCACTCTTGTTAAATAATAAAAAAATATTTGTACCAAGTGTTTTTGAATCTTGCGTCTAAATAATCATTTTATTTTTGACGTAGAATTCAAAACAATTCATGCAAATATTTTTTTTTGATTACTTAACAAGATTGACAATTTATCAAGAACACAGATTGGGGGGTTATTGTGCCTTATGTCACGTTGAGACTGAACTATTTTGCTCCCAGCTTATTTTTATTTATTTATTTATTTATTTAAAGTCGACTAACAAGATCGGTCGACTAACACAGAATACAGGGTAATTATACAAAAATAAAGATGAGTAAAATTAACAATATATCGAACATTAAACAGCCAACAAGTAAAAAAAATACATTAAAAAGAAAATTTACTGCATTGTGAAACGTTACATATAAATCAAGTTAAATTTAACGTATCAGGTAAGGCTAAAAAGTATTGCCTTACGTATGGCGGCAAACGAACATTCAATGCTAATACATTTGTACAAGTCGTTATAGAACGAGCACCAGACACGTAAAGGATCGTTTTTAATATAATTGAGACGGCAAAGAGGCAGTTGAAATGGCACATAGTGTCTAGACGACCTGACAGAGACTGAAAAATTTAGCCGGCATAGAAGGGCGGAAGAATCGATCTCGCCGAGAATTAATTTGTGAACGAACAATACTCCGAGCAATATTCTTCGATTTTCCAGGCTTGGCAGATTGATAAGAAGCAGCCTGCTTCTATATGGTGGAAGGTGCAGATTTGGGTTCCAATTAAGTTCTCGAAGAGCAAAAATTAGAAATTGTTTCTGCACCGACTCAATTCTATTTATATGAGTGTTATATGTTGGACTCCAGACACAGGAACAGTACTCTAGTATTGGACGAACCAGCGACGTAAATAGGACCTTGGTAACCCTCACGGACTATAGAAGTAAACTCTAGAAGATTGGTGGTGGTGGATCTACGATGCACAAAACCATGTTGGCAAGGTGATAATATCGATAGACACATATGCTGAAGTTGAGGAGTTATGATCTTTTCAAACAATTTAGGTATAGCTGAGAGCTTAGCAATGCCCCTGTAATTCTCAACATTAGATCTACTACCTTTTTTATGCAGAGGTATAATGAATGACTGTTTCCAAACTGATGGAAACGACGAAGATTTCAACAAAAGAGTGAATAACTTTAAGATTGGTTCGGATAAATTAACAGCACAGTACCTAAGCACACAACTGGGAATGCCATCAGGCCCAGGTGCACTAACATGTTTTTTTAATTTTGCTAGACGGGGTACTAGAATAGTTCAATTTTTGTTTACTGAAACTTCGAATTCTATAACAGAAACCACATAAAAGTACTTACATTTTTGCACAAACGTCAGGGAAATTTTTCAAAATTTGCAAAGGTCATATAAATTTTAAACTTTTTTGTCAGAATTTAAATTAATTTTTTTTTTTATTGAAAACATATATTTGCAATCTATTCATAGAACAATAAGCAAATTATTTAACAATTTAACAATGGAAGTTTGACTTATATTATTGATCTCCAGTGAGGTCAACAATATTATTATAATGACTAATTTATAACATACACACATATATTAAATAACATGTACATTTATTTGGAGAGAATTTTTTTTTTTTTTTTTTGAACTGTAGTTTATAGTTAATAGTTATTAGCTTTAGATTATGAATATTATAATATTAGTTTCTAAAGGGTAGATCGAGAACATGATTTCTTTTAAGCCTTGTGATTTCATCGGATTCATCTAATAACGTCATAGCCAGCAGGTTTTCATGATAACTGATTCTGCGTAGGTATGCTGTACTGAATCTATTAATTTCATTTTTTATAAAAGGAATATTTAGATCGGAAAACGAAATACCGGAAGAGAAAGCGGAGGAGTCCGACGCGGAAAGCATGTTATCCGCCACGTCCCTTGGCGAAAGTGCTCGGAGATGGAGGACAGCCTACAGGACGAGGAAGTCCTCGACGTCACGGTGGTAGCAGTAATCGCTGAGCGATTAGCATCTACCGCTACAGACAGCAGGACTCCCGCAACGCCATATCGGTCAGTTAATCGGAACAACTCGTCGTTGATACACAACGTCCGGGATGGGGCAAAAATGAACGATATGGGGACGGCAGGGAAGTCTGTGCGCTCTCATGTTGGTGGTGCTTCAGATTAATCTGCACAAATCTAAAGTGGCCTCGGCTGCTTTAATTAGTCGTCTCTCTAAAGGCGACGTGGACGTGGTCCTCATCCAAGAACCCTGGGTCAATAGCTCGAGAATTTGCGGATTGGGGACTAAGGGCTTCAAGCTCATTCGAGCCAGCGAGGAGAGCAAAGTCAGAACGTGTATTTTGGTCAAATCTGAGTTGAACTCCTTTCTCCTACCTAACTACACCAATGGTGACATTACCGCTATCAGTCTAACGGTCGGCAGCACCTGCCTGACGGTGGCGTCGGTCTATATGCCCTTCAACGCCGAAGAACCTCCACCACAAACGGAGGTGAAAGATCTGGTGTCAAATTTCTGCACGGATAATCTTATTATTGGAGCGGACGCTAATGCTCACCATGTTCAATGGGGGAGCTCCGATATCAATGCCAGGGGCGAGTCTCTGTTTGATTACCTATTAACAACCAACCTGGTCATTTGCAACGTGGGTAATGAGCCTACTTTTATCACTAAGACCCACAGGGAGGTTATAGACCTCACTATCTGTTGTGAAGGCGCTTATGACTGGGTCAGAAAATGGCAGGATCTTCAAGAACATTCATTCTCCGACCACCGGTACTTAGAAATGGTTTTAGACTTTATTGTAGAACAAACAATTATAAAGCGCAATCCACATAACACTAATTGGCAGTTACACAATGAAATATTAGACAGAGACCTACCAGTACTGCCCTCACAAGCCCCCTCATCAGTAGAGGAGCTGGAGGATCTTGTTATTACATATACATCGGCGCTCTCTAATGCTCTAGAGCAGGCTTGTGCAGTGCCAAAACCACGCGGTAAACACAGGCCACATTGGTGGTCCTACGATCTGGACTCGCTCCGCAAATCATGCCGGAAACAATTTAACAAGGCCAAGAGCCTTTGCACTGAGCCTCATTGGCACGAATATAAAGCTAAACTAGGGGCCTATAAAAAAGCTCTGAGACAGGCGAAGAGAACCTCGTGGAGAAATTTCTGCACTGGCGTCGGAAAGGTCGACGTCACAGCGAGACTTAGACGAGTCCTCTCGAAAAGTCAAACAACCAACAGCTATTTGCGAAATCCTGACGGATCCTGGACCCCTTGAGCTGCTCTTGAATACACATTTTCCGGTGAACCTGCATGGCGCACCACTAGCACCTGCAACAAACCTGGCAGTAAATATACCCATCATTGAGGAAAGGGTAAGGTGGGCAGTTAAGAGCTTTGAACGGTATAAGGCTGCCGGGCCGGACGGGATTATTCCCGAGCAACTTATAAACACGTTGAAGACATCAGCTAAATGGCTGATATTTCTCTTCACAGCCTGCCTGGCTGTCAACCACATACCGGGCTCCAGGAGAAGCGCCACGGTAGTGTTTATCTCTAAGGCTGGGAAGGCATCCCACTACGAGCCAAAAGCCTTCCTAGACATTGAGGGGGCGTCAACAATGTAAGCCCGGAGGCTATCAACTCCACTCTAGCTAATCTGGGTGTAGATAGGGCTATAACTGGTTTAATTGACCAACTTCTAAGGGGAAGGAAAATAGCTTCTTCACTTGGTACGGTTGAGTAACGCCCCTACGTCACAAGGGGAACGCCCCAGGGTGGTGTTCTTTCCCCGCTTTTATGGAACCTCACAGTCAACTCGTTGCTACGTGACACAAGATGGGGAGGCGGGAAGATAGTGGCATACGCAGACGATTTAGCTATTGCATTCAGAGGCAAGTTCCCACAAACTCTATGTGATTTGATGCAAGTAGCACTGCGAGAAGTTTCGACGTAGTCCTCTCGCTGCGGACTTAGTATCAACCCTGGGAAAGTTGAACTTGTCCTCTATAGCAACCGGTACAAAATACCACCACCAAGCCTGCCAGAACTAGATGGAGTCGTCGTATGGTGGCCTGCGCTGAGCAAGGAAACATACCTGAATCTGTTGCAGAAAGTCCATAGATTCAGTATGATCTGTATAAGCGGTGGGCTAAGGACAACACCCAACGAAGCCTTCCAGGCCATTCTGGGCATTTTGCCCCTTGATCTGGAAGGGTTTCGGTGTGCGGCGGATCAGCTCTGCGCCTAAGGGAAACGTCCAGCTGGGGTGCGAGTACTATTGGGCACTTCCATATACACCGACGGCTCGAAGTTGGACGGCAGAGTTGGAGGAGGGGTTTATTCAAGGGATTTGGACCAGACTACCTGATCATTGTAGCGTCTTCCAAGGGGAAGTCTCGGCAATCCTGGTCGCCGCGGCCTGGATAAGAAAACGTACTATCGGCGAAGATATCGTTATTTTTAGCGACAGCCAAGCGGCCATCAAATCCCTTGGGTCCTACACGTTCAACTCTGAACTGACGCTCAGCTGTCATCGAGATGGCCCAACAGAACCGCGTAAACCTCACATGGGTTCCGGGACATAGGGACATTGAGGGAAACTGTAAGGCAGACGAGCTTACCAGGCAGGGCAGGACCAAGCAGGTCCTTCAGGATAAAGAGCGCTTACGTATGACGTTTGCCAATGCAAACTTATTCTCCGTCAAGCCAACAAAAGATGGCTGAAATCCCCAGGGTGCCGGATATCGAAACAAACCTGTCCAAAATGGGATCTTAAAAGGTCTAGACGCATTTATGCCCTAGGAGCGAAATCTCCATATTGATAGGTCACTGCCTCATTGGTAGGCCTGCAGAAAGGCCAGGTGTGCCCTACCGACGATGCTGCAGGAGTTGCAAAGATGATGATGAGGAGGAAACGGTGGAGCACCTCATCTGCCCGGCTATAAGCGGCGCGATAATGCGCTTTTTAGGAGTTTTCTTCCTGGATAGCCCTCGCCAGGTCGCGGAGCTAGATGTAAAGGACCTGATGGCCTTCATCAAGTCATCTAAATGGTTCGAGGAGAAGTAACGGTGTCGGTTTGGGAAAGTCGGTCCCGGGATTCCGCCATGTGGAGAATCCCGAAATAGGTGTAGAGAACCATTTCGTCCCAGGTAGTGAGTCCAGAGTATTGTCAATTCTGGGTAATGGATAGCTGTCCTTTTTCGTTACGTCGTTCAGCTTCCGATAATCCACACAGAACCGCATTTTTCCATCCTTTTTCTTCACTAGCACTACCAGTGAGCTCCATGGACTAGCTGATGGTTCGATCACGCCGCTGTCACTCATTTCCTGTATAATTTCTCTTACCACTTGGCGGTTGGCCAATGGAACACTTCGAGGGGCTTGGCGGATTGGTCTCGCGTCACCGGTATCAATGTGATGCTTCACTACGTTGGTCCGACCTGGTTTGGAGCCATCCTTGTCAAATATGCTAGAGTACTATAGTAGAAGTTGTTTTGCCTTATTCTGGTGGTCTTCTTCGAGCTCTTGCGTCCACGCCGTGATATCATCTGATAGATTAATGTTGCTGGTGGAGACATTTTCCTGGAGCTGTTCACAATCAGGGCTGTTAATTGAATGAATCAAAACAGTTATAATTCAGGAGTTATTCATTTTTTCAAATGTTTTTCGTTGAATTTAATTTGAAATTCCATGTAGATACGATTTGACAGGTTGAATCCATATTTTCCATTCAAAGAAATAAAGAATGCGAGAAAGTAATTCAGTTTGAACTGAATTACGTCGAAATAACTCTCATTCAATAACTCTCTCAGCTGAATGCAAACTTTGGCGAATCAATTAAATTTTTCAATTCAGTACTCTCGAAATTTAACTTTCAGAGGTGCTATTTGCGTACTTTCAGTCTTTAACATGCCTGGGATTGATTTGAAGCTGTCAAAATAGTAATAAAACACGAGACTGCCATGTATCATTGTAAAATTTGGTCCTAACTCTAAAATTTTATATGTGTTGGCTTATGCTTAAAGTCTGTTGATTTTAATGTAAATAGGCCAATTTTTATTAGAACCATTCAGAAACTGAAATTTATATTTATATATTTGTTCAAAACTTATTTCGGGTATGATATTGTCTTCGGAAAATTGTTTTGAAACTATAAGCTCGAAAATTTGGTTCCGTTTTCTTTAGCTCGGCAACTCTTACTCAATGTTTTCATATATATTTATATACATACATAAAATCTTGCTGTTTTTTGCTGATTTCTCGAAGATTACGGCAAATTTTTTAAAAAGGTAAGTAGAAAATAATCGTCACATAGAAAAGGAATAATATGAAGTGCAGTTCCATGGTTTTATTACAGTGAAAGTGGAGAAAAACGCGTTTGAAAATTCGAAGCGGTAGACGTCAAAATGCAGCGCACAGTGTTCAACTTTAGATAAAAATGCAAACAAAATTCCGTTTTTTATCTACACACCCGGAGTTGAGGGACTCGTAAAGAATATAGCTTAAAGCTGCGAGGTTCTGGTTTAATGTATTTATTTTATCTTGTCATAATATAAACGTAGAAACTTTTGAATAAATTTATTGAAACATTTGATTTAATTTAATTTTCACTTTTAATATTGTTTCCCTCTGGAACTTTTTAAGACAGAAATTAAAATTACTGTCTACCGCCGCGGTATGGCGACTGTGGGCTGACCTGCCATATTGAAAGTACCTGGTGCAAGTACCGAAACAGGTCACACCAAAAATTCTTTGAATAAGTTTTTCAAAACGAATCCACCTTCGGCAGTGTTCGGCAACGCTCCGGGGGTTTTTCAGCCAAAATGAAAATGCCTTGCCAGATACCGTGTAAAGGTGGGCCAAAGAAATTGTAGGTCTCGCCAATATGTACTAAAACTTAAACCACAAATTGGAAGACAGGCTGGACCTTAACCTCCTAGAAGGTATTTGTATTATTTTAAGATGAGTATTCTACGATGTTTGGAATTTGATGGTGCTACGAATTATCTACAGAAAGCAGCTATTAAGATTTACTATAGGCTCATACAACTCAACTCGAAGGTGAAATATGTACATTAATTTTTGATGTGATTAAATTACAAATTTGGGGAGGTTTTATCAGTCCTGAAATATTATTTCTGTACATATCAAGTGCCATACTTTTCTTGCCTTTTTTTTAATAACGAAACCTCAGATATGTCAGTAATCCAAATTCGAAAGCGAGGACCATATATGAAAGTCATACATTTTACTTAGCTGCTAAATCGACATATTTATTTTCTTTCAAAAAATCCCACCGATTCTGAGATAAATGAGAAAAGAAAAAAATTTGGATTTGTTGAAATTGCTACACTGTGAAGAGCGGCCATGTTTTTTTCGGTTTATAAACAAAGGAAGGGGAAACCCTGGAGCTGCTCCTGAACACACACTTTCCGGGGAACTTGTATGATGCACCTGTAGCATCTGCAACAAACCTGGCGGTAAACATACCCATTACGGAGGAAAGGGTAAGGTGGGCAATCAAAAGCTTTGAGCCGTTCAAGGCAGCTGGGCCAGACGGGATTTTCCCCGCACAACTTATAAACACGCTGGAAATATCAGCTAAATGGCTGGTAGTTCTCTTTTCGGCCTGCCTGGCTCTTAATTACATTCCGTGCTCCTGGAGAAGCGCCACGGTAGTCTTTATTCCAAAGGCTGGGAAGGCCTCACACTATGAGCCTAAAGACTACAGACCGATCAGTCTCTCGTCTTTTGCACTTAAAACCTTCGAGAGGATAATTAGCGATTATCTCTCCTCTACTATTGATAGCAACCTTATTTCTAGCTATCAACATGCCTACACCAAAGGTAAATCAACGGAAACTGGGCTCCACAGCCTAGTCTCTATTGTTGAAAAATCATTGCACGAAAAGGAGTACTGTCTCGTGGTATTTCTGGACATCGAAGGGGCTTTCAACAATATAAGGCCGGAGGCTATTAACACTGCTTTAACAAACCTGGGCATAAATAGGTCTCTTATTGGACTAATTGATCAACTACTAAAGGGAAGGAAAATAGTTTCTTCACTGGGAACAGTTGATCTTTCACGCTATGTCACAAGAGGAACGCCTCAGGGTGGTGTTCTCTCCCCGCTCCTATGGAACCTCACCGTAAACTCGCTGCTACGAGACACAAGGTGGGGGGGCGGGAAGATAGTGGCATATGCAGACGATTTAGCTATTGCATATAGGGGCAAATTCCCACAAACCCTATGTGACTTGATGCAAGTAGCACTGCGAGAAGTTTCTTCATGGTCCTCTCGCTGCGGACTTAGCATCAACCCGGGAAAGGTGGAGCTTGTCCTTTATACCAGGCGGTACAAGATACCACCGCTGAACCTACCAGAACTAGATGGCGTGCGCCTGAACTTAGCTGACAAAGCCAAATTCCTAGGCACAGTTCTAGATAGAAAGCTCAACTGGAAGGAGAATGTCATCCAGCGCCAGAGGAAAGCGTGCATTGCACTTTACACGTGTAAAAGAGCCATTGGCAAAAAATGGGGGCTCAGCCCCAAAATTTGCAGATGGATCTACACTGCGATAATCCAGCCAATTATGCTGTATGGAGTCGTGGTATGGTGGCCTGCGCTAGGAAAGGCAACAAACCTAAATCTGTTAGGAAAAGTCCACAGATCGAGCATGATCTGTATAAGCGGGGCGTTAAGAACAACGCCCAATGAAGCTCTCCAGGCCATTCTTGGCTTTTTGCCACTCGATCTGGAAGGGTACCGGGCAGCAGCAGCATCGGCTGTGCGTCTAAGGGAAACGTCCGTCTGGGGCGCAAGCACTATTGGACACTCCTGTATTCTAAGATCTTACAGCTTTCTCCCTCTGAGCACAGATCGGTGTGCGACCACAACAGTCGGAGATTGTTGTTTTAGAATAAACATTCCCAGCAGGGAAGACTGGGAGAACATAGATCGGTGTCCCGCTACTAATGGCGGCACTTGTATATACACCGACGGCTCGAAGTTAGACGGCAGAGTCGGAGGAGGGGTTTACTCAAGGGATTTGGACCTAGAACTCTCCTTTAGACTACCTGATCACTGCAGCGTCTTCCAGGCTGAAGTTTCTGCAATCATGGACGCCGTGACTTGGATAGGTGAATGTACCATCGGACAGGATATCTGTATTTTCAGCGACAGCCAAGCGGCCATCAAATTCCTTGGCTCTTACTCGTTCAACTCTGAACTGACGCTCAGCTGTCGTCGATCTCTTCAAGAGATGGCCCAACAGAACCGCGTGAACCTCACATGGGTCCCGGGACACAGGGACATTGAGGGAAACTGTAGGGCAGACGAACTTGCCAGGCAGGGCACGACCAAGCAGATTCTTCAAGATAAAGAGCGCATAGGTATGCCGTTTGCCACGTGCAAGCTAATGCTGAAGGAGCATACACTCCGCGAAGCCAACGAAAGATGGCTACAAGCCCCAGGTTGCCGGATATCCAAGCAAACCTGGCCAAAATGCGATCTTAAAAGATCTAGACACATATACGCCCTAAAAAGGAAGGAAATCTCCATATTAATAGGTGTTTTAACCGGGCACTGCCTTATTGGTAGGCACGCAGCAAGGCTAGGCGTTCCCTACCGACGATGCTGCCGGAGTTGCAAAGATGATGAGGAAGAGGAAACGGTGGAGCACCTCATCTGCAACTGCCCGGCCTTAAGCGGAGCGAGAAGGCGCTCTCTGGGAGTTCCCTTCCTGGTTAGCTTAAGCCAGGTCGCGGAGCTAGACATAAAGGACTTGATGGCCTTCATCAAGTTATCAAAATGGTTCGAGGAGGGGTAGCGGTGTCGGTTAGGAGTGTCAGTCCCGGGTTTCGGCTATATGGAGAGTCCCGACAGCACTGGGATTTTCCATATGGCCGGGCCCCGGGATTGACTTTCCTAGTGTTTGGTGGTATCACAACGGGCCTTTTATTACTGGCCTAGGTGTGCCTTTGCGGCAGCCACTTCTACCTACCTACCTAACAAAACAAAATTTTGAAATATGAAAAGTTACCATTTTTTAATTGACAAGAGCTCAATGCAGAACCATGCCCAGAGGGAAATATATTTAATTAACTTGTCGTTGCATCTTTGCCACTGATCTTAAAAAAAAATAATTAGAATGTATTATTCTTTACCTAAAAACTCACCTAAAGTCATGTATATAGTAGCTATCATACAAAAATATAAACAGAGCGGAAAACACGTTCGTAAAAGCAAAAATGGCATATCAAAGAAAAGTCCATCGTTTGAAAAAATTGTAACATATTCCGATGTTGCTAAACATTTAGATGACAGAGCAGGATAGGAAGAGGACTTTGAAGCATCGAATCGAATAACGTTCTAAGTTACAAAATTAGAATTTGTCAGGAGATCAAAAAATCGGTAAAGTCATATTTTTTAAATTTATTTTAGTCATCTGTCTCCTTTTCTTTTATATCTTTCATATTATCAGTTTTGCACCTTTCACATGATGTTCCAGTGCCATTATGAATCACTTTCGGCGCTTCTATGCAAAATAATGTATGTCACTTTAAATTACTATTTTTAAATGCATTTTTACAGTTTTGGTGTCAAATTTTAGAAAATTTGTTATCTGGACAATGCAAGAGATCAATACAAAATGTTTTATGCAATGAAACCGGTTTTGAAAAAAATTACAATTAGAACATTATTCGCGATGATGCTTCAGCTGACAAGCACTGTATGATTGTTTAGTTCTTTTCCAGCATTTGGTTTACAACACTAATCACATGTCAAATGTCATTAAAACTTCTCTGTGTATGTACTAATTAAAATTAAAAAAAAAAAATCAAAAGAAATTAGGCAATTCAAAAAGTCTCCTATTCGGCTTATCTGCTATTATTTTAAAACTGTAATATTTTCTTTGTTGTCATTTCTTATATAAAATGTGAATAGCACAATAAAATTAAGCAACCCAATGTGCAGGTGTGCTATTTTGCTTTTCCTTGTTTTTTAGTTTTCTCTAGTTTGAAAAGTAAAAGAGCCACGAACACAAAAATTCAATATTTTCTGACAAATTTGTATGAAAATTTAATTTAGTGTATTCAGACACAACATTCAACTCATATAGTGCTCTCAAGTGTTGTGCTGTTGAAATTGTACATAAAACTATGAAAAACCTGGTGAATTTCCTTAATAATAAATCTTATTACACTTAAGCTGTAGATGCAACACCGCAACATAGATATATTATGATAAGTCCTAATGCTTAAGTAAGATGTCAGAAACGTCCCTCACTGTTACAATTTCCTACTGGTGCGCTTATTGTATCATGAAATGTTGTCATTATATATTTTTTTATTTTCTTTGACATTTGAAGTCAATCCCGGTATTGTTTTTTATAAGTCCGAAATCTCGAAAAGAAGTTAAAAAATCCCGAATGTTTAAAATAGCTAGTTTCTTACGAATAATATGACATTAAGTTGGATTAAGGCAGTTTAAAAATTAATACCTAATATTGCAGCCCACTTATGAATGGAGAGAAATTTTATAAAAACCCTAACTTTTTTCGCTGGTTGATTTGCATTAATTTCCAAGAGCAGCCACGAGAAACCGTAAGAAGATGTTTGATTATTCCCGGTCTTCAGAGCTGTTAAAGAATTAAATCTTTTGCTGTTCGAAATCATAGTTTTTCTTCATTCAGTATTTGAAATTCTTTTCATCGTTGAAAAATTTACCTTCAATTTACGCATTCAGCAATTCTTTACAGAAATCATGATTTATAAATCCACCAAGTGTCAATTCAACAAGAATTCAAAATAGAATTACGAAGAAAAGCTCTTTAATTCAGAATGGCCATTCAGTTGATTTGATTCTTTTAGAGAGTTAATTCAGCGCATTCAGTACGAATCAGTTACTGAAAAAATGCTAATTTACTCCCTAGGTTAGGTTAGGTTAGGTTGCGAGGGCAGGACAGAGTGCAGGACCCTGCCCACCACTTAGGCCAGTCAAGTTGGCCCATTGTGATACCCTATGCGGTCTTAAGACCCACCCCATATCCGAGAGACAAACATCAACACTCTCACATTCTCACACTTGGATTAGAGGATCAAACCAGCTCGTGGAATCAATGAACTTCGATAGAGCCCTAATATCCATTTTTGAAACCTCCGTGAGGTCATCGATGAACGGTTGGCCGAGAATAGCCAATCGTCTTCTGCTGAGTGCAGGACAATGACACAGCAGATGTTGAACACTCTCCTCCTCTTCAATACATCTGCAACTGCGACAGTAATCGTGAGTTATTACGCCCATCCTAGCACCATGTGTGCCTATTAAGCAGTGCCCTGTTAACACCCTTATCAGTGATGAGACACCGGATTTATTAAGTGACAGCAGACAGTTAGTGCGTCCTTTGTTGTACGAAGGCCAAGTTAGCCTTGATATCTCGCACGTCGAGAGACCTGACCAGAGCTCATTTGCCCTTTGTAAGGTATTTGTGCTAGCTCGGAGTTTGAAAGATGCCATGGGAATGCCTACCAGATCATTTCCTGGAAGGAGATGAGTGGTGGTACCTCTTCTGGCCAGCTCATCCGCTATACAGTTGCCTTCAATATCCCTGTGACCAGGTACCCAAATAAGGCTGATACTGAAGTGCTGAGCCATCTCGTTAAGAGATCTGCGGCATTCAGTTAGCGACTTTGTGTTGTCGACATATGAGTTCAGTGCCTTTAGCGCGGCCTGACTATCTGAGAAGATAAATATCCGTTTGCCGTTTTGGGGCGTAGACGCTAGGCTTTTCACTGCACCGTGTATTGCCAGCATTTCTGCTTGGTACACGCTGCAGTGGTCGGGAAGACGAAAGGAGATCTGTAGTCCCAGGTCCGGTGAAAAGATACCTCCACCCACCTTCCCTTCAAGCTTAGAGCCATCGGTGAATATGTTCATGGCATTCCGCACAGTATGCGGTCGGTAATCCCATTCTCGTCTTGTGGGTATTTTCAGCTCGTAGTTCCTAACGAACACGTTGCTTGGCGTGCAATAGTCAGTATGTAATGGTATGCTCACAGGTGCATGGGAGCCTAAAATTGTGGCGTGACCACATGTACCGCCCTTCCATACGTCGGTCTCCCTTAATCGCAGAGCTGTAATCACAGCCATTTCTTTAGCCACCAGATCGAGTGGTGGAAGATTCAGCATCGTGTTGAGTGCTTCTGTCGGAGTGGAGCCGAGGGCCCCGGTTATGCAGAGTTCTGAACTCCTTTGGACTTTTTGTATCTGCTTGAGGTACGTGTTCTTGGTTAGTGCCGGCCACCAGACCAGCACACCGTAGAGTAAAATTGGACGAACAATAGCTGTGTATATCCAGTGCACCACTTTGGGAGAGAACCCCCACGATATACCAATTGCTCTCTTGCAAGTAAACAACGCGCATGTTGCCTTTTTAACTCGTTCCGCTATATTGTCGCTCCAGAGTAGTTTCCTGTCTAGAATAACTCCTAGATATTTGACTTTGTCACTGAGTACTAAAGTTGTATTCCCAATTTTTGGTGGTATTAAGTTCGGTATTTTGTACCTCCTAGTGAAGAGGACAAGTTCGGTTTTCTCGGGGTTAACCTCCTAACCTGAAGCGTTCGCCCAGTCGCATACTTTAGTCAGAGCATTTTCCATTAAATTGCAGAGGGTTTGAGGAAATTTTCCCCGAATGATAACGCAGATGTCATCGGCGTACGCGATCACTTGGTAGCCTTCAGCTTCCATGAGACGTAGAAGTTGGTTTACAGTAACCAGCCACAGGAGCGGAGAGAGAACACCTCCTTGCGGGGTACATCTGTTAACGAGTCTGTGAATCGAATTACCGCCTAGCTCCGTTGTAATCCGTCTGCTAATAAGCAATTTGCGGATGAACTTTACAAGGCAGGCATCGACCCGCAGACCCGTTAACGCCGAGGTAATGGCTTCCGGTAGAACGTTGTTGAAGGCACCTGCTATATCAAGGAAAGCCACCAGTGTATATTCCTTTGTGTCAATTGACTTTTCTATAACAGATACCAGAGAATGCAAGGCAGTGTCAGTCGATCTACCTTTACTATAGGCGTGTTGAGCCCGCGACATATGAGTTGAGTCTATCGATCTTATGACATAGTCCTCCAAAAGTCTTTCCATAATTTTAAGTAGAAATGAAGATAGGCTTATTGGCCTAAAATCATTAGGTTTAGAATGGGATGGTTTCCCGGATTTTGGGATAAATACTACCTTAACCTCTCTCCATGATGCAGGTACATAGTTGAGCCTGAGGCAACTAACAAACATGGTCTTCAGCCAGGGCTTAATAAGCTCGGATGTTTGTTGTAACTGGGCCGGGAATATTCCGTCCGGTCCTGGCGATTTGTAGGGCTTGAGACTGGCCCAGGCCCAGTCCAGCTTTTTATCATCGGTTATTTCCTTTATCAGCTGATCCGAAAGCATTTCATTCCCACCGTAGTAGTAGCCGTGACTGTGCATGTCGGAAAGTGAGCATCCAGAAGCAGATTCATTGTGTCAGTGCTCGAATCGGTCCAATTCCCATCCGGCATTTGTATGTGGCTCAGTGTCGCTGGCGATTTTGAGAGCACCTTCCTCAGGCGCGAAGCTGCAGATGTTGATTCGATATTGTTGCAGAAATTCACCCAGGTGGCCCGTTTGGCCTTGCGAATTTCTTTCTTGTAGTTACTTAATTTAGTTTTGTGAAGTGCCCAGGATGTTACGCTACCATCCTGTTTGGCTTTGTTAAAGGCCGACCTACATGTCCTTCTGAGATTATCTAGATCGGACGACCACCAGGGTGGTCTGTGGGTTTCAGCTAACTTTTTAGGCGGACACGCCTTGTCTAGAGCAATCTTGCAGTGTTGATTGAAGGAGCTGACGAGGTCGTCTAGCTCCTCTTCCTTTCTAGGTGTTACCAGCTGATTTGTCAAATATTTGCGAATAAGCTTTTGGTAGTAACCCCAATTTGTTTTCCTAATATTCTGTATATATTTCGGACTTGTATGTATATCTACTAAGGAGAAGCTAATGTATCTATGGTCTGAGAAGGAGTGCTCGCCTAACACCCTCCATGATTCTATGAAGTCACTGTAAGAGTCAGTGACCAACGTTATATCCAGGACTTCCTCTCGGTTTCTTGTTACGAAGGTGGGTTCATTCCCCGTGTTACATATACTTAGGTTAGTGCCTAGTAGGTAGTTATAGAGTGACTCACCTCGCTCATTTGTGTCAGTGCTGCCCCATTGGTTGTGATGGGCATTAGCGTCGCCGCCTAGCACGATGATATCGTCCCGTGGTTTTGCGGAACTCACGAACTCTCTAAAGTTGTTTGATGGTAGTGGTCCTTGGTGATCGTGAGCTAGATAGAATGATGCGAACCTGCAACTTCTACCTAGCCCCACGACGCTTATCGCTGTCAGATCTCCGTCACTAAACTGGGGTAAGAGAAGAGCGTTAATATTTGATTTAACTAAAATACGCGTTCGAAGTTTACCTTTACCTGTTGCGCTATAAAGCTTGTAAGTAGGGGTCCTCAAACCACAGATCCTCTCTCCAGTGATCCATGGCTCTTGAACCAGGACAATGTCTACTGCGCCTTTTGAGAGCTGCAGTAGTAGTGCGGCCGAAGCAGCTTTGCAGTGATGGAGATTAATCTGGAGGACCCTCATCACTTTTTTTTAGCCCTCTCCTCTGTGAGCGTCACGTCCGATTTGCCGTCGCTCAGAAGCTGACTCTCGGAGTAGAGTCTCCTGAGAGCCGAGCCACCGTCCGAGCTGGACGACGCGAACCCACTCCCTGTGTCAGACGCCACTGACTTGCTGTCATCCGCGTCCACCTCCATATCATTTTCACTGGGGGGGAGCTCCACCTCCGGATTAGAGGTGAGGTTGGCTAGGGCCTCGGTATCAGACTTGTATACCTTGAGGACCACCTTTTCATAGCCATACCTCACTACGTACTTGCATCGGGCCAGAGCCTCGATGCTTGCCTCATCCAGAAGCAGAACGATCTGCATGGTAGCCTTATCGGTCTTATCCACGTTCACCACCCTCCAGTTTGATGTAGGCAGCTCAGGGTTGTACTCCTGCAGCACATCTAAAATCTCATCTGGTTCCGTGCAACCAACTGGAATCCAAACTCTAGCCCTTGGGCGTTGCGGGATATCAACCGCGTCCACTGCCCTCAAGCGCGCGCCGGGATAAACTTCTCCTATGCGCTGTATGCCAATTTTGTACAGGTCCACGGACCTGCTGTCATCGCAAGCGATCAGCTTCACATTGCCCTGATACCAACCCGCATCGGCGGAGGACCAGGGTTGTCACGTTTGACCTGTACAGCCACTTTTGCGAGCGCGGCCCTGATCCACTTCCACTGCTGCTTGGGGATCCTGCCGTCTACGTTGCTCTCGTCTATTACTCCAATGATCCTGCGATCCTTGGCAATGTCAGCGAAGGACCTCGTCGGTCCTCCTATAGGGCCCTTTTCGGTGCCGTTGGGGTGGTTTCCTCCAGAGATCGGTTTCGCTTAGCGGTTTCCCCCTTGTTGTTAGCGCCATACAGCTCAACCTTAAAATCCGGCACTATCCGCCGAGCCCACGCAAGATCGCGCTGGAGCTTCGCCCAGGCCTCTGCCGAAACGTCTTCCTCCCTTATCGGTGAGGTCGCGTTCTTAAACAGGATCCGGGCTGCCGACCGCTTATCATTGTGGTTGGGCTTGGTGGATTGCCTGCACGCCAGGTCCTCGACCCTAACGTCAGCACCAACATTCCTGGAGCCCCCAGCCAAGGGCTCACCAGACGCTTTAGGCTGAAAGGCAAGACCACTTGTGGAGGCTACGGGGTTGATAGCCTCGTTTTTGGCCTCCCGATCGGAACCCCTGGAGGAGCGAGCTCCTGTTGGCTTTTTTTGAGGAGACCCAGACTCCTTATTTTTGTTGTTGTTGTTGGATGAGTTATTCATGTTTGAACCCACGAGTTGCGGAGAAAG